>VUQK01036355.1:0-14415 GCA_015106715.1 Bujurquina vittata | reverse complement strand
CATATATATATGAGTGTAGTCTTTCGCATGACCACACCAGTGCTAGAGCCTCTTTTTCTGTTTGTGAGTATCTGCGTTCACAGTCTGTTAAGCTACGACTCACATAGCATATTGGTAGATCTTCACCTTCCTGCTCCTGTATTAGCACTGCACCTAAGCCTACTGGGCTTGCATCTGCTATAATTTTGGTTGGGGCTTCTTTATCATAGTAAGCTCAAGTACCTGCTCTGGCTAGCTCAGCCTTTAAAGTTTCAAATGCTTTCTTTTGCTCTGGCCCAAATGTAAATGTAGTCTCTTTTCTAGTAAGTCGTCTTAATGGTTCTGAGAGTGTAGCGAACTGTGGTATGAACCTGCTGCTAAAGCCTACCAGTCCTAGAAAGCTTCTCACTTCTGCAGCATCCTTTGGCTCTCTGGCTTCCATCACAGCTCTCACTCTTTCCGTTGTTGGCCCGATGCCTTTTTGTGTCAACAGTATTCAGGTGCTTGTCATGTGTTTCCTGGTCTGGTGCATGTATGATCACATCATCTGAGTTGTTCTCAACTCCTTCAATCGCTGCTAGTGCATTAGCAAGCTCATGTTGATATTGCTCGCTCGCTGATGACCAAATATCAGTCTTTTGTATCGGTAGACTCCATTGTGTACTGCTAATGTTGTGATCTCTCTGGATTCTGGTGTCAGTTCCAACTGATAGTATCCCCACTTGAGATCTAGTTTGCTGAAGATTGCAGAGCCGTTTAGTCCTCGGAGTATTTCATCCAATGTAGGAATGGGGTATTTTTCCCTGATTATAGCCTCATTTGCTTTTCTCATGTCTAAGCACATCCTTATGTCTTTGTCATTTTTCTTTGGTAATATCACCACTGGATTCACCCAAGGTGTAGGTCCTTCTACACGCTCCACGATGTCCATATTTATCAGCTCGTTTACCTTTTTCTCAACAGCATCCCGTAAAATGGTATGGTATGCTACCGGTTTCACCTCCAGATCAACGTACAAGCTGATCTGTTTTTCGCAGTGCATAGCGTTGATATGGTCCTTTTCTGTCTCGTCACCATTGTTGTGTGCCCATTTTTGTACTGAATTAGGCAGGACACTCCGAATTGAATCACCACATAAAGTGTTGTCTTTCACTTGCTTTATTGAACCGCATCAGAACGTTGCCGTGCCCGCACCGGCACATAATCTTCACCTCATGTTACTCATTACGTCATCACGTAAGCACCTAGTGAGTTTCAATACATGACAAAACCTAACAGCCAAACAAACACAGAAGCTATGAGCGAGTTTTCAGAGTCTTTTAGCTCTGGGACCACTGCAGTGTTACAGTGGCTCATCGCTCCATAGGCTTTGCTCTAAACTGAAATGAAACTGTTGGATGGATTGTTGTTAAATATTCTGCAGGCATTCTTGTTCATGGATGAAACTCTGACAAACTTCTTCTGACTTCTCTGGTTCAACTAATAACGGATTCGACTGATAACGGGATGCTAACGAGGTAAACATAACCTACAAACAAAAGATAAGCGCAAACAGCACCGTGAGGCTAGAGAGACAGGCTCCATTTAGGTCACATCAGGTGTGTCTGTAAGCAGAAACACTGATAGATGCCTGAACGCTGCAGTGTGCTCAGTTACACTACAAACAGAACTGAGTGTGGACTGAAGTCTGAACCTTTAAACGTAGATGGCGGTAATAAAGCATTACAAACCAAGCACGCACATCCACTGAATAAAGGGGTGCAGGAACAAAAAATAGCATAATGAAGACAAAAGGAAGTCCACACACCGCAACACTCCTGGCAAAAATTTAACAAAGAAAAAACCTTCAGAAAATAGTAATGTTTTGGGCAGCCATGCCCTTCTTCGTGTCCTGTGACCTAATTAGGAGAAGGGACACATCAAGGCAAAAAAGAAAAGAAAAAACACATATACAAAGTTATGAAAAACATGAAACACTGGAAGGGATACTCTAGATATAGTATAAGTAAAAAAAATCTTAAAGCAAAGAGATTACATAAAGTAAACTAGAGCACCCAGAGCATGTTTCAAAACAATACATACATACAAGAGACGTTATGAGCAGCTAGTGTGAAATGCCTTGCAACTGCACTCTTGCTGTCATGGTTACGAATATTGGATCGATGTTCTGATATTGTGTTCTTTAAGGGTCGAGTGGTTTTACCCACATAGGCCAGAGCACACGGGCATTTAAGAAGATAAATAACGTCAGATGTTTGACATGAGATAACGCCTTTAATCTTGTACGTTTTACCAGAGTGAGGATGAAGAAAAAATGTTGTTTTTCTCTGTAAGGGCCAGCAGGGGTGATAGCTGTGGTTGCAAAGAGCCTTGTGGTCCTGTAGAAGTCAGCAGACTCAGGTTTTAATGTTTTTCACCTGGTGAGTGTTGTAGTCGCCGTATGCTCATTAGGTAACAACCTGGTAGTCCCAAATCGTTAACCGACAAGTTCTCAGCGTCACAGTGAGATCCGTTTGTTGATCATCATGTCCAGTTTCATAATGGCAACAACAGAAACACTCAGATTGAGATTTCAAAATGGGATGAATAAGCATAGTGTCCATCTTTTATATTGTGTGATTTATGCCTTTGCGTTTAATTTACGACAGCCTACACCAGTGGCTCATTTGCCAGCATTTATAATGCCGCTACTTTCGTGGCTTTTTCATCTCTTCGTGTTATGCTGAAAAATGGAGAACCAAGAACAAGTATCCAGAAACGATGGTCCTAAATGGGTCAAGCTGTTGAAGGGCACATCGTGTGTTTCTAGGCAGGTACACATTAGGTTACAGCATGTATTACGGCATACTGTTTCAGAGTGGTTTATGGTTGTGATGTACCTACAGTTTAACACAGAAGCAGGAATCCTGCAGAAGGCTGTGACTTTTAATGATAGTTCAGAAAAGCTGTGAGTAATATTATTATGTTTGCATTCACGTGTATTTAGCTAAATGATTTATCTGGCTTCATAGACAAATATAGCCACATATCATCTGGAATACAATGAAAATGTATGTAATGCTTTCTGGTAAGGGAGGAAAGGGAATGTAAATAACTTAGGAAATAGGTGGATTATTTCTTTGTTGTTCCTGGATATTACATCTGATACTGTTGGAAAGCCTGTTTATTTCCCCCTTGAATGGAGCCACATTTGGAAGAAAAATGCATTTGTGGGTTGAGCAGCAGAGTTGAGTCTTCTCTGCCCAACAAACTCTGTTTGGAGCTTCTGGTATCCGGGGGCTGAGGCTCATCATCATTGGAGGCAATCTCAGTGCAGAAGATATCGAGATGAGGTTGTGCAACAGTCACAATCTCATACCCATATTCTGGGACCGAACTCTGTCCTCCCAGATGACCATGTTCACCCCCACGGAGCAGATCTATCAGAGACTACCTCCAGAAATTGGCAGTTGAGAGGACGGGATGGCACTGCCTGCAGTTCTGACCTCGACCCCACTTGAACACTGGTGGGGTCAGCTTGGACGTGCTATTCATGCCAGAGTGACCAACACAACCACAGTGGCTGACTCAGAGCAAATGCTGGTTGAAGAACAGACGCTGTGTGTGAGCAGCATGAGGAGGAGGAGCCAGGCTGCCGTGGCTGTGTGTGGTTCTCCCACATGATGCTGAGGCTCCTGTTTGCTCCATGAATAAATTGTTAAATTACCAACAAGTTTCTGTTTCTTCAGGCTTAAATGGTAAATGGACTACTTCTTATATAACTCTTTTAGACTCTATCTGACCACTCAAAGCGCTTACACAACATCCAGTCGAATAAATGACATCACACAGAGTCAGTAGCAACATCAGCTATTTGGCAGAGAAGATTTGGCAAGTTTTTCATGGACACAGCCCACAAACTCACCTCTGTTGCTCAACCCACAGATTACAAATGTGGCTCCACTTGGTATGAGATTTATTGACAAGAAGGAACAAAGAAATAATCACCCAAACACAAATTTCCCTATTTTTTCTACTAAGTTTAGCATTTGTCCCGGAACAGAACCCTGTGGAACTCCATGACTAACTTTGTTGTGTGAGGACAACTCCTCATATACATGAACAAACTGGAGTCTTTCAGAGAAACAGGATTCAAACCAGCACAACACATTTACTTTGATTTGTTCTAATGTCTGTAGTAAAAATTTGGGATTGTATCGGATAGCCAGAGTAAATCTCTAATTAAACATTGTGTTCTTTGAGAATTTTAGGCCCAATATACTTGAATTTCAGAAGTAGAAAATTACAGCGCATCCAGGTGTTTATGCCTTTCAGAAATGCCTGAAAGTCCTTTTTACACATGAAGATATCCTATGAAACATCCAGCCTTGAACTATGGAGACAGTAATTCTGGACCAGCTCGTCAACCAGCTGAAATTTCTGGCGTTTTGTATCTTTTAGTGGGTTTCTCCTTTATGTGCTGGTTCCTGTCAGACTCTCTTCCAGGTGCTGCTTATTTAAAGCGATCATTATCACACGTTCCCCCTGCGAGACATCGGTGTTTGGACATGCTGTAAATTGTCACCAAATGCTGTGAGGTGCGGTATGCTAATGCATCTGACCCCAGGTTGACCGCTGCTGCCGCTGCCTCCACTAATAGGCTTTCTCTGAGCGTGCTCACAAACGCAGCATTTTGATATGCTGCTGCTGGCCAGAGTGGAAAACGCCTCTGATGGTGATGAAAGCATCTCAGCCTCTTTCTGATTCATCCCCTCTCGAAGCAAGCCATTTATATCTCATTTGATCAAACACACTGAAATATGCATGATGTTTCTGCATGCTTCTACATTTCTGAGGAGACTTTTTTTAATCACATGGTTTCAGGGGTAACATCTGAGCTCTGTCTTGGTTTAATCTAATCAGCTTCTCAAACACAATTTAAATCATGACCCCAGAGCCAGTCTGTGCCTTTCTGCTGCTCGGTGGGGCAAAATTATCTCATCTAATATAATTTTCCATAAAAAAAGTGTGTTTGGTCTCATGTGGCAGATTCTGGTTTAGGAGCAGTGTTGAATCATCGGTCAGTTTGATGGACTTGACTGAAGCATCTCTGTGAGGAGCTGCTTTCTGCTGGCCTTGTGTGTTTGTTCGTCTCTGGAAACTATTTGGAAACGAGCAGAAAAACTGATGAGCAGGACGAGCTGACTCCTAAAGCACAGCTGTAAGATATCGCTGGTCTGAACCAGGGCTCTTACAGCTTTGTAAGTTTTCATTAGTTTTGGTTCTCAGTTTCAGGTGGTTTCCACAGCGGGTTGTTTCAGCTCTGTTTGTGGGGAACATTATGAGAAGTTCAGAGAACAACACTTTCTGGGGGCAGTGGACTCACAGTCATGTAGAAATCCCAAAGACAAAAGCACCAGAGCCTCACCGTCGGGTCCGTGTGAAGCCACTTGTCAGTCACAAGTTCTTAGCCAATGAGCATGCTCGAGATAACCCTCCATTTTGAAACATGGTGTGATGGTGTGAGTGTTCACAGAGGGCAGTTTTCATAGAGGTCACCTTCTAATTGGAAGGTTGGGGGTTCGATTCCTGGCTGCTTCAGTCTGCATGCCAAAGAACCCGAGGTTGCTCCCCGATACAGCTGTCAGAGTGTGAACTTTTGATGGAAAACACTTGAGCTTTGAAAGAAGTACTTGTGTGAATGTTTGAAGTGCTTTGAGTGCTCAGCAGTCCGTTTGCTGTGTGCTGGCCTTCAGATAGCAGCTGCCTCTACATCGGCTTCTTTTTTCCCACCCAGAAGCCGCGTCCATGTTTTTCACTGTCTGTGGCTTCGTGGCGAAATCAGCTTTGTTGTCATGGTTACAACCCAAAAGCTGATGCTTCCAAATGTCAGCGTCCATCTTCACCGTCTGCAAGAGCAGCAGGAAACATTTGAGCCCTGAATCACATTATTTTACTAACCTTCACATTAAATATGAAAACTATCATTGAATGAGGACGGGATGGAGCTGGTGCTTCCTGTTGCTCCACCTTGGTTCCTGTCTCATCTCTTTTTGTCTACTTGAGTTGGCATCAACGTGTCAGCCTGCAGACTTCATCTGAGTGTGTGAATGTTTGTGAGCCCATTTCTTTTATCTGAGGCTCTCTGGTCGTGACTGCCACCCAGTCTCCTTTCAGAGGGAATGTTTTCCTGCAGGAACCTCGAGCAGGACTGTTCAGAAACGACATCAGAGGGAGTTTAAAGAGTCCGATCAGGATCGGTCTGTAGGCAGCATCCCCTGCCGCCACACACTCCCTCTGCCTTATTTGAAGTCTTGTTTTTTTACCTTTTGGCTGAGAAGATAAAGCGGTGGGCTGTGAGGTCAGAGGGTGCTCAGGGGACCGGCGCTGCTTCTGCCTGTGCTTCACTGAAGGTGGCATTTAGAGCTCCTACAAAGACATAAAAGTCTCCATCCTACCTGAGGTTTGAACTCACACAGCTTCCTGCCTTTTTTAAATTGATGCTGCTCATTGTTCAGTGGACAAAAGAGTGACTAATGAGCCAAGTTAACAACATCCAGACTATCAGGAGGCTGAAAGGCTCCAGGCTGGGTTTAATTACAGGTAGAGGATCCTGAAAGATTCATTTTAATGTCTTCTTTCATTGTTTTTTGTAATATGAATTAAAACAAATACAAGATTCAGTATTTAGTGCTTTCTCCTAAACATATTCATGCTCAATGAAGTTACCAGAAACTAAATGTTAAATGTGAGTATAGGTTTCGGATCCCAGCGAGCCGTAACTCAGCTCGGTCATTGGCTGAGTTTATCAGAAGAAAGATCGCCCGGATCGATATTTCCCACCTCAGACACTCTGAGGCGTCTCTGAGGGAGGCGTCAGTTTAAAAAGTTAAATAAAGTATATTAAAGAAGTTTAAAAATGTGATGAAGAATTTTGAAAAAGATTAAAAAGGGGCAAAAAAACCCATCAAAATTAAAACGGAACTTTATATTTCATATAAACATTTAAAAAGGCAATGGAATGAAAAGTTTTAGAGAAGTTCTAAATAATGTAAAAGATGAAACAAAGAAAATCTCAGGTGAATTATGGTGATATTAATGGAACAGCTTTTATCTGAGTGAGGGTGAAGACGCGCTAGCTCTGACTGCAGCTAACCTGGTGAATTCTCCTCGCTCCCTTCAGAGCTCTGCAGGACAGGCGAGCGCTCCGATGGCTCTTCTGAGAGTCTGCAGTGTCTCATGAAAGCTGGTGTCTTTAATTTGGTGCATATTAATGCCATTTAATTTTCAGTGAACAGACATCAAACCAAACAGCTGCTGTTTTTGTTGCCGTGTCAGCTGCTTTTTGGCTCTGCAGATGTTTGTGCTCCTTTCTGTCGATGTTGGGAATATTCTCACGTCTCTTCTTGGGTGGTTTTTAAAATCTCTTTGTAGCAGTTTTCCGACTCTCTGCAGTCGTTTGTGATATTTTGTATCTGAATATCTGGCTAATCAGGCATGTCTTCAATGTGCAGGTTTTCAGTTTTTAGGTAACCACTTGCAATTACGGAAAATATCTAGCATCACAGCTAATTATCAGCTTTATCTGATCCCCACGGAAGAAGAAGAAACTAACTTTTGACTGTTTGGTGCTGATTAATATTGGCTGTCGAGTCTTTGAGGCGACCTCAGATATATCCAGGATGTTTCGCATCGGACAGTTTTCTGCCTTCAGCCACGGGACGTCACGCTCAGATATCAGGTTTGTGCTGGACTGACCTCACATCAGTTCTGCTGGCAATGATGATGATGATGATGATCATGGCGAGCTGGCTCTGGAACAATCACCAAAGCAGTTTGTTGAATTTCTGAGAATCAGTGAGCTGAAAGCTGCTCCTGTGGATGTTTGGAGACAAACAGCAGGTGGAGTTTCTCTGAAATCCTTTAAGAGATTAAAATGAAATATTGAGATGATTACACACAGAAACACCTTCATGTTTTGATGTCTAACTGCTTTTTAAAAAGTAATGCAGCTGAAACTCATCTGGCTGTGTTGGAGTAATGTGCTCCTGAAGAAGAGACGTGCATACAGTATAAATGTGAGCTGTGACGGCTGCGGTGGAGTCGGCGCCTGAATACCAAATGCCAAATGTTTAATTCATTTGTTGAATAAAATGTGGAGCTGCAGCAGATCTCCTCCTCCTCCTCCTCCTCCTCCACTCGCTCGCTCCACGTTTGAGGCAGCAGCTGAATGTGAGATGAGGAGAACAGTTTCAAAGAGACTCTCCTGCTTTACCGTCAGTCTGCATGAAGCCCATCAACGACCCTCAAACATACACTACCACTAACAACCTCTGATTACAAAAGATTTATAATCTAACAGAAAGATCAGGACAAAGTAAAATTACTCAATTGCAAAGCATTTATCTGAAATAAACCCTAAACAAGTGATTATAAGGAAATCAGAGTAACTAAAAACAGAAATGTTAAAAAAAAAACTTTCTGATGACGAAGCATGTTTTTTGTCACCTGCTACAGAAAACAGGTCAGACACTGATGTTGGAGAGAAGGCTCTCAGTCTCGAATCCATCCCAAAGGTGTTCTCTCAGGCTGAGGTCAGGACTCTGTGCAGGCCAGTCAGGTTCTTCCACACCAACCTGGCTCATCCATGCCTTTATGGAGCTGCTTTGTGCACTGCTGTGCAGTCATGTTGGAACAGGAAGGGGACACCCCCAAACTGTTCCCACACAGTTGGAGCATCAAATTGTCCCAAATGTCTTGGAATGCTGAAACACTTGGAACCACCAAACCCAGCCTCCTCCATCAGATTGGCAGATGGAGAAGTGTGACTGATCCCTCCAGAGAACACATCTACACTGCTCTAGAGTCCAGTGGCAGCGTGCTTTACACCACTGCATCCGACTCTTTGCATTGAGCTTGGTGATGGAAGGATGCAGCTGCCATGCTGCTGCCTCTGTCTGTCTGAGGGATTTCCTTCATCCTGCTTAATCTGGGACAAAGCTTTTTCTTTTTCACAGTCTTTGTTGTGATCTTTCTGCTGGTATTGGTATCGGATCAATCCTATCATGCTAGTATCGATCTGATACATTATTGGAATGGATACTGTTGATATTTGGATGGATCTGCCCAGCCCTGGCACCTTCCTGTGTGGACCGGGTGTGTTGATACTGTGGGATGCTGTCAAAAAGGAAAAGTTGAAGAAAATAAAATAAGAGAAGACAGATGGTGAAAAGGAGCGAGGAAGGTCAGCGGGCAGCAGGATGGAGCAGAAACACTCGGAGAACGTGATAGGACGAACATCCCCACCAAAACGGACCCAACCTCCAGTCACTGGAACTCAGCAGCTAAAGGCAGAAGCTGAAGCAGCTTGTTTCAGCCTGAGGGGTCGCACCGAGGCCCAGGATGAGATACAGAAGGATTATTTTGAACCATGAATCATGCAAAGTGGCTCTAGAGAATATCTGAGAATATCTGCTGCACGCTGGAAGAACCTGGGCTGATTGCAGAGGAGGAAACGATCGCTCGCCCGGCTTAGCTCATTTGTGCTCTCATAAACTGCACTGTCAATAAATATGGATCAATTTTCTAGTGAGAACAGCAGCCAGAAATCAAAATGAAAATGATCATCAGCAGGGCTGCAGAGTACAAGCCAGAGAAATATCTCTACAGTAAATTAAATGAACAGACCAAAAATCATGTTTGGTTTTTTCACCTCATTTCATCCCATTAAATGGCTGGTTCAGCATCCTTGGGTGCTTCTTGAAAGCCACCATATAAATCTAAGTTATTATCATTATTATTATTGTCCGTTTGAGTTTAAAATGCAGCCAGATCTGACCAGCCAAGCCACTGCTCTGATTGGTTGATGGTCCATGCAGCTGTGTCTCACCTGGTCAGAAACACATCACCAAAATCAAAACTTGATGAAGAGTTTCCAGAATAACTGAAATGTCCACAAACTTGTGTGGAGATGCCAGGCTAATGGAGAAAGAGGCCGGGCGCTGCTAAAACAGCTAGAAAAGCCACATTCACAGGCCTTTATTGTGTCAGCATGGCCAAAGACCTGCGGTGACCTGAGGAAACCCGAACTGAGTAGGCAACACAGCAAAAACACAAAAAGATACAAAATGATGGAAACATCTGCAGGAGGAACATGGAAACATGACTCTGCTGTAGGAGACTGACGTTCGCTCTCACCCCCCCAGAGTCTGACCCGATGCTGACCCCGCCCACTCGAGATGGACCCTTTACAGCGGTCGATCTGATTGATTCACGGCAGCAGTTTGTTTGAGCTGCTCCTGCCTGTTAAAGCTGCTGTGTTATTTTGTCTATATGTCCTCAACTCTTCCTGTATGTTTCATATTAAAAGCCCTCTGAAGTGGGGTGGCTAGGGTTAGGGTTAGAGGTTAGAGCTCAGGAGGTAGAGCAGGTCACGGGTTCAATTCCTGACTCCTTCAGGCTGCATGCCAAAGGATCCTTGGGCAAGATACTGTTGCTCTCCGAGTGTGACTGTTAGACAATTAGCACTTAGCTCACTTACACATGGAAGTGCTTGTATGAATGGGTGAATGTAAACGTGCTGCATGAGGGCTCAGAGCAGAAAAGTGCTGTATAAGAACTAGTCCAAGTGTTTCAGTAAACTCAAATCTGTGAGTTCTTAGTGAGATCTTTATTATGTAACATTTGGAGGAACACGATGTGTGAAAGTCCAAACCTTTTTTAAGAAAAATGGCACATAAGGATATCTGTGCCTGGAACAAGAACTCTGACACCAGACAGTCGGTGTGCGAGAGGCAGTGGGCGGCATCGTGAACCAGCTCCAACCTTCACAAAACCAGAAAGAGGAAGTGGGGAAGAGCAGCAGAGTGATGCGTCATCGTGCATCCTGCAAGGAGAGAGAGGACAAATTTAATGAGAGCGGCTGTGAGACAGATGAATCTGTTCAGGAATTCATGCGTCTATGTGCTCACAGTGGAACGACGTACGGAAACTTCCCCTGTGGTTACACAAGCTCAGAAATGAGCCACAACGCAGCGGTGTGTCAGGTCTTGAACACAAAGCTCCAAACGTCTCCTCGCACCGAGGACAGTCAGAGCAGCTCTACAAACTCATGAGGGCCAAAACATTTGAATGCTTTGTGAAATCGAGACATTCGGCCTGTTGTCTTCCTGGATGGTTTTGAACCTGCAACCTCCAAATCTGTGCAGCCTCCAGACGTTTGCAGTAAGATCGGCTTCACGATTCTCCTTTTGCTCCATTTGAATAAATGTTTGTAATTTTAATAAAATGTCCTGCAGCCATTTTTGCAGTTTAAAGAACTCAGTCATGCTGCAAAGATTTAAATAGATAAAGGCACAAAACCTGATCAGCTTCTGAAAGAGGCCGTAAAACAAGTTCCTGTAACTGCTTTAAGCTGCAGCTGAGTCCAGAATCTGAATCAGAACTGAGCAGTAAAAGCTGAAGGCAGATTAAAGATGAAATCCACACATGGAAGCAGCCGGAGCCCTGATAAATACATCAGTTTATTAAAACAGCACTCAGATTAAAAGGTTCAGCTGCAGCCGAAGCGGTCACAAGACTTTCATCTTGTTTTTTTTGGGGTTTTTTCTCAGTGTTGGAGTAAATGAAATTCTCGCCAGCCTGTAGTTTTATTATTGGCTCCATCAGACCGTTCTTCTGTCTGTGTGACTCATCTGAACTGTTCCAGCATTAAAGAATAAAAGTCAGACAGCCTCAAGCTCTCACTCACAGTCTGAGTAAAACAACTGCAATGTGTAATTTTAGCACGTTGAGTCTGTGTGTGTGAAAAGTGACGCACAAATAAAACCGATCTGAGCTCAGGAGTCATTGATTGCTTCTCTTTGAAGCTGCAGTGCAACCGTGTGTGTGTGATCAGCTGGACTCAGTTCATGGTGTGTGTTCTAGTAAAGTCCGTGAACTCAGTGCAGCGTCTGCTGGTAGCCTGTATCTCTGAGCACACTGCTGCTGCCTCACATTTATTCTTCTTCTGAGGATAGTTTACGTGAACTCTGTCAGACACGAATAGCTGGTGATGTGACTCAAATCAGTCACAGCTGTAAAGTCAAACATGTTTAACGTTATCAGTTTTGAAATTCAGTCTTGGGAAGCAACCAATGGGAGCTCTCTGTCCACGCTCTTCTTCTTTGGTCCTCTCTGTTCCTGCCACAGATGGACGTAACCACCTCGATGCCGCCCACTGGCCTCGAGAACGACTTTTTCACCGTCTTGATATTTTTGATACACAGATTTGAGCGAGGGGTGGATACACCTATGAACCCACTGTACGCCTCATTGGCTAACGACTGCTCGATCCCAGTTTGTTAGCCAATCCCTCATTCATTATGACCTGAAACAAGCAACTGAGCCCATAACCTCAGCGGGAAGGTCTGCTCAGAGCTCCATTTTCCCAGACATTTAGGACCACAAAACGTTTTGCACTCACAGGTATCACCCCCTGGTGGCCATTAAAGGAAATGTAGGCTTCAAAACTACATCCTGTTTTACTAAGAGCGAAACTAACAGCAGCAAAGACTCACACTGCGCTGAAATCGGCACAAATTAATGATCGTAAACATATTTTATTTTTCAGATTTTTTTTTATATTTGACTAACAGATAGCAGTGTTCTGAATGTGTATTCTGGCATTTATTTGTCACATTTTGTTATCCAGAGTTAAAGCAGTGGAGCTTTATTTTGATTTACATTAATGCTCCCCAGTCTTTTGGTTGCAGTGAGGAGATTATAGATTATTCTATTCTATTCTATTCTATTCTATTCCATTCTATATTGTTATAGATTATCTGTATCTGGTTGTTGTTGCAATTGAGGTTGTTAAAGCTCATTCTTGTCTTAGTTTCTTTTCTGATTTCTTGCTAAAATGCTGCTGAGGGACTCATATCATTTATGGTTTATGGTGTTTGGTTTCACAGTGAAGGCTTTTGCTGTTCCTTCATTAATTCATTCTCAGTAATGTACAGTGCTTATCGGTCTGTTCAGGTGAGCTGAAACCTGTAAAGCAGAACAAATGTGTGATTAAAAGCTTTGAGGGGAAGAAAGTGGCCGAGCTTCGGCTGTGAGTGTTTCTCTGTGAGTGACATTTATTGAAAGCAGCGTCGTCACAGCCTGCAGCTCTCAGACTTTTAAGACGACTGTGCACAGAGATGTTGGTGGTTTCATGAAATGTCAGGAGAGCAGAGTCCTCGTTCTTCTTCTGCACTTTCCTCCTGTCAGACTTTCAACCTTTAGGACGAACTCCTTTAATAATGCTGTTTCCAAAAGGTTAAAGCCATTGTCGATAAAACGGATAAATTATACTTCTCCAACCTGGTGAGGTTCAGGAAGCTGATGAGTAAGGGTTAATTCTGCCCTTTGTTTTGTCTGCTCAGGTGGAATCTGCATCGCTCAGTCCTTGAAGATCCCTCACGACCACAAACCCTCCGACTTTGATAAAATCATCCGCCAGCTGCTGGACACTCGGTACGCCAGGGCGGTCATCCTGTTCGCCTCCGATGAAGATATCAGGTAATAACAGATGTCCTGGTGCAGCTCAATCTGCAGTCCACTTCAGTACAGCAGCTGAAATGAAACAGGCACTGGGAGGATACTTGAAAGTTGAATTTTGTCCAAACACAAGTTGAATACATGACCTGAATAATCTTTTTCACCTCAATGTTGATGATAGAAACCTTCAGGATGGATGTGCCGACGTGATCGTTGTACTATCAGCTCCTGAAGGTGTTTCTGTGTCAGCAACCAAACAGTGCGCGTCACGTCAAAGGATTGTTGCAATGACATGTCAGCGAATGGATT
This sequence comes from Bujurquina vittata, assembly GCA_015106715.1. Lineage (NCBI taxonomy): Eukaryota > Metazoa > Chordata > Actinopteri > Cichliformes > Cichlidae > Bujurquina > Bujurquina vittata. The sequence continues at coordinate 627 of VUQK01036355.1, read as the reverse complement.
AATTTACTGTGTGTGTTATCTTCAGTTAGATTAGCTCACCAGGACTCCTGTAGGCATGTCTGTTGGTACTCTCCATCCACTGTGAGAGGAAATAGAAAGAGAAAGGTTTCTGCGCTGGAGGAGATCCCAGGGCAGTCCCAGGAAACGCTGACGAGATTACATCTCTTGGATGGTTTGAGAACACCCCAGTGTCCCCGGGATGAGCTGGAGGAGGTGGCTGGGGAGATTAGACTGCTGCCCCCGTCAGGGTTATTATAGTTAACGAAAACGAACGAAATAACGAAAACTGAAATTGAAAAAACATTGTCGTTAACTGAAATAAATAAAAACTATAATTAAACGGAAAAAACGGTAACTAACTAAAACTTTATTGTGAGTTTCCAAAACTAACTAAAACTAACTAAAATTATTGATGAACTTTCATTTTCTTGTCATTTTTTAAAGCCTTGTTGGTTGATATGAAATCATTTTCTCCGCTCTCCGGGTTTAAGCTGGAGCGCCATCGGGCAACTGCGTGCGTGCGTGTGCATGTGCGTACGTGCGCTCACCGCGCTGGTCCTTAAAGTAATGGCAGCGGTCTGCAGAGAAAGCAGCTCCGGAAACCGCCATGAGCCTACGAGGTGACCT
>VUQK01036350.1:15722-29126 GCA_015106715.1 Bujurquina vittata | reverse complement strand
GCAGTAATTCATCCAAACTACAGACTTCTATATTTATCAATTACATCTAGCTAGCTTTGGCTCAAGCACGGTTAGCACTGCTGTCTCACAGTTTGAATACCATCTGGAAGGCCCGGGTTCGATTCCACCTTGGCCCGGACTCACTCTCACTGTGTGGAGTTTGCATGTTCTCCCCATGTCTGCGTGGGTTTCCCCCGGGTACTTCGGTTTCCTCCCACAGTCCAAAGACATGCATGTACTGGGGTTAGGTTAATTGGCTAATCTAAATTGCCCATAAGTGTGAATAAGAGCATGAATGTGAGTGTGAATGGTTGTCTGTCTATCTGTGTTGGCCCTGCGACAGACTGGTGACCTGTCCAGGGTGTACCCCGCCTCTCGCCCTATGTCAGCTGGGATAGGCTCCAGCCCCCCTGCGACCCTGAAAAGGATAAGCGGAAGCGAATGGATGGATGGATAGCTTTGGCTCAAAATGTGAAATGAAATATGAGATGGGATTTTATTTTAACAGAATTATAGAAACATTTTTAAAATGCCACAGGGTTAAAATGACCCCCTAGTGGTTTTAGAGTTGTACCACCAGGTACAACCTGGAGACCCAATATACAGAGACTCTATTCTATTATAATTTATCTTACCTGTAGAAAGTCCCCAGAGTTCTTTGTGATGCCATACAGGGTGTAGAGTAGAGCCAGAGTTGACAGCACTGAGTGTATAGCTGTATCACCAATCTCCCCAAGCTTGTCAGTAAAGAGCTTCACTACAACATAGTGACAGTGGGCCTGGGCACAAACAAAAGAAAAATAAGACTCAGTACAGCAGAAAGGACAAAAAGGGACAGAAAATACACCATGATTGGATTTGAATCAGACTTAAAAATATGATCAGCATCAAAACTGAACTTACATCTGAGGCTCTGACCAGGTCAATTGCACTGTTGTTCCAGGCATCTTCTTGACTCTTCCTACGTTGCAGCTCCTGCTGGATGCTCTTTGCTGCTAACTCCACTAGACTGTAAACAGACACATAGCCTGCATTAAGCAACAAAGCCATATAAGCTAGAATTACTTCCTTGTGGTTTTATCCCCGCTGTCAACCAGTCACGTTGCAGTCTTGCATCCATGTCTGTCTAAAATAAAATGTGCAGTAAATGCTTTATTAAAAGGAATTTGTGGATTAGCAGTAAACATTAGTGCTCATTAAGTTATATTCAGTATGCAACCAAATGTAAATCAGATCAGTCCCCTTTTTGTTCACAATTATAGAAAAGCATTTGACATCAAAGTAAAGCTGACTTTTGACCTTTTTTTTTTTTACAAAGAGGTCAATACTTGATATTATCCGATAGCAAAGTTTCACAACAAAATTGTCTATGACAATTGTACGACTTATTGAGTTGTGGTCCTAAACGATAAAGTTATCAAGTGGGGCAAACATAAGGTCACAGTGACCCTGACCTTTTACCATCAAAATCTAAAACTCTACAAAATCTAAACTGCTACTTGAATCTAAGTGAATGTTTTTTGCCAGATTTTAAGAGGTTTCCTTTATAGTCATCACAAGGAAGGGAAAGATGCATGGAAAACACAAAAGTTAACCCCTCCTGCTAGAGTGATTACATAATAAAGTTGATAAATGTCAGTTTTCACACAGAAGGCATAGAAGACAGGAAGTACTGTAGGCCTAATGTGTACTAGTTAAACATTCAAGTTTTAATACATGGTTTACATCAGCCTTAGTCAGGGATTGTGGAGTCTTGGAATAAGATAAGTAATGAGCCAAAATGTTCAGTTCAGTTTTATGTTGTGAAATGCTGATCAGAAAAACCCAGAAACCACCATTACTGTGTGGATCCTGAGAAACCAATGACAGGGCCAAAAACACACACACACAAAAAACAACAACAACGCGTGACCATGAATTAACTGAACCACTTTGTGTCTAGAATAATAAAGCATGTGAAACCTTTGGATGGAATTCCACTTTCACAATGAAAAATTCCAGGTGCCTCAAATGGTCAGAAAACACATGGATAAAGAGAGGAAAGATGCTCCCAGTTCCCCACACTCTTAAATATTGCTGAGTAAAAGTTAAACTGCTTCCCCGAAGGATTTATTTAAGCATCAGTTTAGAGATGCTCTAATCCTCTCCCTTGCAATCAGCTTAGTTTAATTCAGAGCAGGTTGAATCCATGACTGTAACTATCAGACTGTGCAAGATCATTTTTTAAGACCGCACCAAACAGACATTTAAGTCTGGTTCTCAGCTAAAACCTTATTCCTCCCAAATCTGACCTACCTGCCAACACACATTCAGTGTTTGATCGAACAGCACTAGTTTAGGTTCCAGTTCAACATCTGGAACTGATCTTATGTAAAACTGCTCTTTTACTATTGCCTTTCAGCAGTTAAATCCCCATTACTTAATTTATTAGGAAAATGATACCCATTCAACAACACATAAGACATTATGTACATAAACCATTTTTTGCCATTTAACCCTCTGATGTTTTAAGTAGGAGGCCAATTTTTTTTTAATCCCCTTATGCTGCAGCTGGCACTCCCTGTCAGACAGCTTTAGATGCAACAGCTGCAGTGATGTAAGCAGATCAGCATATGTCACATACAGGAAATGACAAAGGGGAAAAGAAAAAAAAATTCAACAGCTGAGTGAGTCTAACTTAGACTAGCAAACTGACAACTGCAGCAACTCCTCAGACCCCAAAATTTGTTTTAAAAAGACAATGTTTCATCCTGCTTCCCTCTAGGAAAATGTTATGCACTAATAGAAGCCAAAAAGCAGAAATTTTATAAATATATTCACTGCATGTTGCGCCATGCAGTTAATACAAGTGTGCCTTATCGTTATTCAATTTTAATAGCGTTACATAAAATTATTAGCTTTTAGGATTTCTCTTGAGTTCACTGCATTTGTTGATATTCATTCACTTGATAAGCACTTCAATGAGGAGTCAAAGGAGTAAGCTCTGATAAAGTAAACTGTTGGTGGAATGATTTCTAAATTCTTGGATATTAATATCATGGACAATGTGGTTGGGAGCGTACTGAACATTGGACTGCAAGATAACAATACTGTTCCACAGCTATTTCTAATGTCCAAACCTAGAAGACCTGCAAAACTTCTAGGTATACAAATATTTCTGACAAAAGAAAAAGGGACAACATTTCAAGTAACTAGATACTTTTATCCCACATTGCTCTCTTACATGGCTGCTCGGAGTTTGTAGATCTCCACCAGGCTTGTCAGGTCATTAATGTCAACCACAGTTGGTCTGGCAGCGACAGGCTGTGGCTGCACCCTCCGAACTTCTGGTTCATTCAGGTATGACACAATGCCACTCAGCTGTTGGCCTGCCTTAGCCTGTCTGTAGCTCTTCACCAGGTATCTGCAGAGATGAGTGTTGGACACCCACAGGTGAGTTTAATGGAACCATGAGTAAGCTAGCACTCATGTTTACATTAATGGAAAGCTTTACAGAAATACAATATTTGAGCTCTTAGAAATAAAGTTCAATCTTAATTTTGCAATTAATTTTGTGAATGTTAATTATTGTGAATGAGTACCGGTACGTGAACGGAGCTTTCATGTTACACCAATACTGACACACAGCCTATAACTCAATCCTGCAACAGTAAGTTATGTGGACAACATGGATATCAAACGGATTAAGTCTGTTGCACTTGTGGTTTGTGTATACCTGTAACACTGATGAAATTGCATGTGTGCGCATGTCATTTGAGTACTAATTAAACAGATCTACTATATGAGCACTGGCAACATAACTACAAAAGCATTTCTAAAACCTGGCAGTCTATGAACATGGTCTCAAGTTGTTAAATTTCAGTTTTATGAGTTACCTGGCAGTCTGCAGCATCATGACTGTATTCTCTCCCTCATAGGTGCAGGTAGGGGTGAACTCGACATAAATGTCTGGCAAGGCACTGCTTCGAGAGTAACCGTGGCCACCGCATGACATGCGACACACCTCGATGGCTGCGCTGGCTTCCCATGATGTGAAAGCCTTCAGACCCGCAGACAAGGCATGGAGCTGTGGAATGAGGGCAAAGCAAGTGAAAACAGTTTCATACATGGCTAAACAGTGGAGACAAAACACATCTACTCTCACACAACTTTTTTTTTCTGCCAGTGTGGTTGCAGAACACAAAAACAGTCCAAAGGAAATTGGAAAAGTTGGGAAATTGGAAAAGATAAAATAAAAACAAGTGTTAAAAAAAACAAAAAAACCCAGAACCTAATTTAGACCTTGGCCCCAGCAGTGCAATGAACACAGCAGGTCTTTAGAGAAAAGTTCCTGCAGTAGAGGAGGGGGAATAAATGAATAAGTGTAAATGTGGTTGTGTGGTTGGTAATGGGTTGCGGTCGGAGGGGCCGTAGGCGGGAATTGGCAGTCACGCTTCCGTCAGACTGCTCCAGGGCAGCTGTGGCTACAAGTATAATTGAGGTGTGAATGAATAGTGCACGAAACTGTAAAGCGTCTTTGAGTACCATGAAAAGCGCTATAAAAAGTTGGAGGCATTATTATCATTTATTATTATTATTATTATTATTGTTAAGAAAAAAAGAAAGAAGCTTAGATTAAATCCTATATATGGATGACGGGTCACTACCTCAGGCATCTCGCTGAAGTCCCCCTGGTTGATGTCTTCAGTGATACGGTGGTAGGTCTGCTTCATATACTGGCCAACAAAAGTAAAGGCATAGGCTGTGGCCAGCAGAGGGAAGAGCTTGTACTGCTGCGTCTGATAGTCAAGGATCTGAGGCTCTGGCTCTCTGTGTAATAGGGAGACATCACACCACATGTCTCAAAAGGTTACAAAACCTTTTTATCTGCCATTATTGAACCAGTGATAGAGACTAACAAGACCAGAGTTTAATGCTTTCAGCGCTTTTAATATACATCTATGCAAAAGTGAAAGTTTTTCAAACCTAGTTGGGTTGTTTACACTGTAAAACTTTAGATCACAGGGCTGGGAATAATTTTTCTTCTTGCTAGCATTCAGACAAACTAAGAAGCACAAGTATTTTAAGAGGAAAATGTTTTTGCTTCCTACTTTTGAGCCATACAATGTTTGTGTATGTGTTTGCATAAAAAGCACATCAAGCATCCACTTACCCCGCACGGATTTCAGACTGGTGACGAACGGCACTGTAGCGGATGGCAATGGTGCAGGACTTTGCAAGGGTTCGGGCTGACATTGTCACAATCATGGAGCGGATAAACACCATGGTGCCATAGGTCAGCTTAGTGCTTGGTGGTTGCACGTAGGTTCCATCTGGCTCCACCTGGTGGAGAGAGTCATACTGAAGCCCACCTTCAAATGCAGTTTATTCTGTATACACACTATTACTGAATCCATAAGGACTATGCCAATTGTAATCCCGCAGTATTGTGGCAAAGAGATTATGCACTGAACGTGCAATTTACAGCTAAATGGTTTAAATTGCATGTATGAATGAGGGGAAAAAAATGTAAAAGTGGATTACTAAAGTGCACATTTGTTATGAAAGTCATGGAATTAAATCTGCAAATCTTCCTACAACACAATTTTTGAGACAAGTGAAATCAGTCACCACTGGCAAACAAAGCATGGTAGCGCTGTCCACTATGCATCTGCAAGGAGCAAACCAAAAGGCAGTGTTGCCTTGTTGCAGCAATAGGTATAGTTTCAAGAACAATCAATTCCCAAAACAAAGCCAAAGCATCCAAAAGAACCAATGTAAATTTATCTCATTATGGTAAACCACTACTGTTTGAGAAAAACTTTCACCTTGGCGTATTTCATCAACATGTTCTCCCGTGGAATTCGTACATTCTCCAATTTCAGGAAGCCATTATCAACCTCATTAAAGCCAAACTTGGGGCCAATATCTCCAACTACAATACCTAAGAGAAAGAAAGACTTTGCTAGTAAGAGAAAATGAGGAGACGACAAAGGATGACATGGACTGACTTTACAACAAAAACTGCATTCACAAAGTCATCACAGCTTGTAGTTACCTGGCAGTGGTTCGTGTGTGTCCATATCTCGTATGGGTACAATGAAAGCATGCAGACCATGGCAATTTCCAAGAGTATAAAGCTGTGCCAACACTATGGCATGGTTTGAAGTCTTTCCAACTAGAAAGAGAAATTATTAAAATAAAAACACCACAATATTCATTCATCATAAAATTCCTTATTTATAAAGTCACTAACTCTTGGATCTAACAGTCGAAACACTTACGTCCTCCTGGCCACCACTTGATGGAGCTGACTGTGGGACTGTTCAAGACAAACTCTTGAGTGGCTGGATCATATGTGGCTGTTGTCTCCAGCCCTCTGAGGTGTGTGCCTGCAGTAAGTCAGCATATCAAAGGCAACCATACACACAGAGTACATAGTTTAAAAGCAAAAATGAGTGCACCACAAAGCCAGTTAGACATTAGCAATGATCTGTTGATTTTTTTTTTTTGCAAAACTTCTATTAGTGTTAAACATGGACAGACTAAAGATTATTTGTACAGAATATATTAAAACTTTAGCAACAATCATACAAGAAAAAATATTCAAAGCTTAAGCTACATAATAGAAAGCATGTTTAGCCCTTGAGACTTAAAATGCATACATTTGTATTGGATGTTATTTTAAGTAACAATTTAAATTGATGAATCCACTTCTCTCGTGAGCAGTAAAGCTTGTAGGTGTTTGACAGATCTTAATTTTCATTCACATGTTTTATATTCAGTTGCATGCCATTTAAGCTGGATTTTACAGGTCTGTAGTTAGAGACAGACACCAACGCTTAAGATAGTTAGTGAAGACAAAAAAAACAAACAAAAAAAAACATTACTATAGAAGAGGTAATTTTGTTAAAAGAGCTAGTGGACAGGGAGTATAGCTAGTGAGAAGCTATTCTAGAGGTTTGTGTGTTAAATTCAAATCACGTTTAATAACAAATATTGTCTTAACTATGGTTAAATTTTTTAGTGTTCAAAAGGAAAACTTTACACTTTCTCAGTGGGCCAGCGGACCAGGTTTTTCCCTTACCCTAAAGCGCAGCAAATAATCTGACTCCATATGTGGAAATATTGAAAATTAAATTTAAAACTTTGTCCTGCTCCCAACCAGCCTGCTGTTTTGGACTTAATTTTACCGTGGCCCATCTCAGTCTGAGCATAGGTGCCGATGATCTTTAGGGTCCAGGCGGGCATGAAGAAACGGTCCATTTGCTCCGGGGTGGCCTGGTTGAGTAGTGTGGGCAGGAACATGCCGAGATGGAGATCCAAGGGCTCAGGCCTGTCAGGGTGCACACATCTTGGCCACGCAAGGCAGAGGCAAACGGGGGTGGAAAAAAAGCAGGTGGTAATGTAGAAAAGGCAAAAAGAGGGGAACGTAGATGGTGGAAATTATGAAAAATTTGAGCCAATGTTAGGACAGATGAATGAGAAGATAATGAGACAATATTGATATCCGTAGGAGGAATTGTGGGCAGGAATGAATATGGCGACATGAGAATGAATGACAGAAGTTGCAAGCAGTAGAGATAGAAGTGACAAAGACAAATTAAAACAATTTGTCAGAATGACATGCATATTGGAATTGCTGATTTGATCAGGTGGTGATAATTTGACTTCAAACTCCATTAATTTCCATAAATCTTTTACGAGTTGCATCAATATCAATGTATTTTCCCAATGGCACTTGACAGACATGGCCAATATTTGATCCTCAACCTGCTCTCAGTTGCTCCTGAATTTAAAATACACTCCTAACTTTGCTGCCTATTGAACAAACATAATCCTCCATCCTTTACACACCACGTGTTGTTAAGACCCCCCCACACACACACACACTCATTTTGAATATGATACTAGCAACATGGTAAACGTGGAGGAGGGGGAAGAAAAATTTGGATCAGGGCAGCAAAAGACTGGAAAACACCCAAACCTGACTATCCAGGGTTGAGACCAGGAATCAGAGTTGCAGCCTTACACACCTCTCTGCTTGTCTCCTGTCATCCCCCCAAAACCCCCATCGCCATAGGGAGTTTGTCTGCTCCCAGATCACCAAAAAAAACCCCAAAACCAAAACCCAGCAAGAGACAATTTAAGCATAATAATTTACAAAGAAAGAATATTGCATCCTTAACTGCACTAGAGTGTAAATCAGTTAATTGTAGATTATTGAATATTAGGTCTCTCTACATCCCTGTTTGAAAATGATTTAATAGTCAATAAGCTGATTTATTCTACCTTACAGAGACCTGGTTACAGAAGGACAAGGGGGTGCTGATTCATTTAAACTGAATACCCAAAGCACAGGTTGAGGAGGAGGAAGAGGAGGAGGAACAATTTTTCACTCCACCTTGTTAACCAAAGACCTAGACAGTTTTAATTCATTTGAAAGAGTAGTTGTAAAAAAGCTAACTGATCTGCAAAGGAAATGATTATTTGAAAAGTTTCCATAAGGTTTCAGAATTTACAGCACAGAAACAGCACAAGTGATCTTCTTATGGCCTCTGACTGGACTTATCTGTGGTTGTCCTGCTAGACCTCAGTGCAATGTTTGATACTGTTGACTATATTTTATTACAGAGATGAGAGCATGCCACAGGGTTCTGTGCTAGGACCAATTCTATTTATACTATACATGTTTCCCTTAGGCAGGATGTAGTTATGCAGATGATACTCTAGGCCCATCTTCTGTGGAAACAGCTCCCAGTTTGGATTTGGGAAAGACACCCTCTAGTTTTAAGATCACGCTTAAAACTTTCCTTTTTGGATTAAGCTTATAGTTAGGTCTGATTCAGGTGACTGTGAACCATCCCTAAATTATACTCCAATAGGTTTAGGCTGCTGGGGAAATCCCATTATGCAAGAATTTCTTTTTCATTCACCTCTTTTCACTCCTCTTGTACACCAACTTGCATTTAATCAGTTATTAATCTATGTCTCTCTTCCACAGTGTCTTTGGTCCTGTGTCCGCTAACCCCCAACTGGTCACAGTAGATGGCTGCCCCTCCCTGAGCCTGGTTCTACAAGAGGTTTCTTCCTGTTAAGAGTTTTTCCTTCCCACTGTTGTGGCACAGCTTGTTCTTAAAGGGTTGTTTTGATTGGGTTCTCTGTGAACACTGTAGGATCTTTACCTTGCAATATTATAAAGCACCTTGAGGCGACTGTTGTGATTTGGCACTACATAAATAAAATTGAACTAAAAAACCGAGTCATGCAAAATAGCAATTACAGAACCTGGAATATTTAACAATTAGGTTAATTTGTATCATAACTGGATTTAAAAAAAAAAAGGCCTTTCACCGAGAAAAGCCTTTCACAAGAGAAAAGACTGATTTAAAAATTCAACAGTTTATTAATAAAATTTCTAAACAAGAGTTCCAAACTGTTACAGTTAAATCCACTTGCCAAGCAAATGTGCAAATATTTTGTTTTGCATCAACAGGTCTCCTTGTTCTGAAACTCCCAGAGTGTGTTGTAAAAAGATTGTGCAAAAGAGGTAACGAGCACCGCTGAGCAGGGACAACGCTTGGCTGTTTTGGATTCATAACAGGAGAAGGGAGGGGTGGATCTAAGCGCTGTTATAGCAAAGCCAGTGAAGTTTGTGAAGTTTGATGGGTCTGGCTTGAATAGTATGCATCTATGGTGTGAATTTGAACATTCACATCATTCTGAAGTTATCGCAGTCACAAGATTTTCATAAACCTGACCTTTAGCTTGCCTGAACCAACTTTTGTTAAGTGTTGTGGCACCAAGTTCAAAATTAAGCATAGTTCAAAAAAACTTAAGTTTTGATTCGTTGTCTTATTAGCATTTTCACTGAATATGGAGTATAAATTGCCAATGACTGCACTTTAATTTTACATACTTCTTTGTAGACTGGCTTCCTACAAATAAAGAACAGAAAATTATCTGCAGGCTTAAAGCTGCTCAAAGAATTAAAAAGGTGCCACAATTAAGTGTTATCTAACTCTGACCCATTGTATGCTCAAACTGAAATGTTCATTAAATGCAGAGAAATGCAGTGCAGCTCCGCACAGATTAATTACAAATTAATAAGGACATCCATCTGGCTTTGTTACAGAAAGCCACTAAATAGCTGACTTGGCCTACATTCTCAGATTTGCCAGTCTCTCAGATTACAAAAGACATTCAGAGGCTTCATTATGGACTCCTGAATGAAAAGGACAACAAACTAAACTAGGTTTCATGTTTCCTGTTCCCATCATTTCTAGTCCCTGCAAATGTCCAAACCAAGACAGACTAGTTAGTTAGAATTTGACTATACAGAATTACTTGGAAACTGAGAATCACTTACAGAAAAGACGGACAGCAATCAAGAAAGCAATCAAAATACACAAAGCTTCATAACTGTGGCATTATCAATTTATAAAAAGGAAAGAATTTGAGTGGGAAAGAAGTAGAACTAATGTCTGTTAATGGGAACATATTGACTAGAAACTAGTTTATTAATATTTAGGGTCTAAATGGGAACTACTAGCGGAGCTATGCTAATAACGTGGATCTATATGTACAGTCTTTAAAAAGCAATACTGAACATTATCAGAGCAAAAACATGCAATTACTTTGAATTTTCTATATAATTTGTATCTGTCAAACACATACAAGAAATCAGAGTTATGGTAGTAAACAGCTTCCCAGTCTGAAAAAAAAATTATTTTTTCCTTTTGCCCAAATATTTGCAGAGCATGATAAAGTTTTGTCCAAGGGCCATAAGCAACACAAGTTAATATGTTCATAGCTAAAACAAAGACTGACCGTGACCCATCTCAGTTTGGGCATAGGTGCCCACCACCTTGAAGGACTCTGCTAGAGGCAACCATTTCCTTTTTTGCTGAGGGTCACACTGGCTGTGCAGGAATGGGAGGAACATGGCAAAGTGTAGCCCCACAGCCTCCTGATTGTTGCCTTTGACCATACTGGGAAGGTGTTTAAAAAAAACGCAGTTCAGATTTATTGTTAACTCAGTTAAAACAACTGATGTATTTACAGATGTCAAGTTTATGTTCTGCATGCTGAAAAGTTGGCTTCACACTGACCACTCATCTGACTGAAAAAAACAAGATGTATAAATATACTCAACTAAAATATAAACGCTGGAAACAGTTTCCCCATTTCATCTCATAACTTCAATGTATGACTACAATCTATCAAAAATGTATAAGGGCAACAATTTGTGTATGCACTCTATCATTTCAGGCTTCAGAAGCAACCCTTTTTTCAGATCTTATGCAACAGTCCATGTGTTATCATAAAGGGAATTCAGCGTGGCCAGCGATCAGAGGTCACAGCACTCAGTACGAAGTGTATCCACCGTTGGTGTCATGCATCTGTGGCACATAGACATCACGAGATTGTCAATAGTGGCCAGTGGGATGTTGTCCCATTCCTCCTGGAGTGCATGGGCATGTTAAGGGATAAGTCATTTTACCTTAACCATTTGTGCATTTAAATTTCTTGAGTATACATCAAACAGGCTGAGAACATTTGTGAATGAACAGAGCAACCTGAAGGTTTGTCCAAATTCTGAGGGGAAAAAATGGTTTTGTGTAGATTGCAATATATCTGTTTACACTCTTAGGGCCAGATTTACTGAACAAAGCCTTTGACTTGCCCAGTATGACAGATTGCAAAAATGCACTATTAGGAGTGGAAAGATCTAAATGTACTTTTTTTTAAAACAAAGTGCAGCAACTTTTGATCTATTAGCTAGCCAAAAATGAACAGTGAGGGTGCAAATAACCTAACTCAAACCGCGTGTAAGTGCAGGGTTTGTGCATGCACTTCTCTATAGAAGAAGGTCACAATTCAGATGAACAGCTGAAGTATGATCAAAACATTTCTTTAAATAAACTCATCTTAGAAATTCCTTGGGACTTGACACTAAATTTTGGATCCATCTGAGCCCCATTAAAGCCGTATTCTGACATTTTAGTATGGCATATTCAAGATCTGATGCTAGTGAAAATCAAAAGGAAAAACTAATTTGTGATGTCACTGAGATCTGTGTGTACACACTGGGAAAAGTCACAGAGCTGCTCTTGTTCTCGCTGCAGTTTTCACTGTGGACTGATCTCTGTGCAGAAATGAGACTTAACCTGAAACACTGCAAACCCATCTGCTCACTGTAAAAACTAACCTGGCAGGCTTTAATAACAAATACAAGATACACTAGTTCAAGTTCAGTAAAGTTCTGCTGCATTTCAGCAAAATACCAGTATTCCTGGGGACCAGCAGAATGTGGAGCTCAGCTCTAAACAAAGGGTGAAGACTCAGTGAAGTACTACAGGAGAGAGGCAAGGTTTTGGCATCACACTCGAAGCCATTCACCTGCACCAAAACATCTTCCTTTATCACTACAAATAATACTCCCATCACAGCCACAATATAAAGACCTTCAATGTTCCACTGCACATTGTGTTAAATTTGACACAATGTGCAGTGAATTCCCTGAAGCAAACCTGATTAACCACATTTGCATGATTCATTTAAATCCGGGCAAATTTAGTCTCAGAAAGGGAAACTCCCAAAGAATGCAAACAGTAAGTTGAGCTGCAAAAATCCACAGCCTTCAGTCACAAACCTGACCCCGAGCCTTTTTAGTAATTCCCAAGAGAAGTTTTTTTCTTTGTTTTTAAAATGGCAAATAAAGGTTTTGGGCTGGCACTGACAGTAAATCTGGCCCTGTGTGACTAACAAGCCAAAGCATTTTAGAAACATGAGCAGTTTACAGTGCAAGTAAAGCAGCACTGCAGTGGATAGCTTAGAACAGCTAACTGAAAATAATTCATGGAGAAAGCACTTATTAACCATTGCATTCCATCAAGTTGTAACGTTGACACTTGTATGCCCTCTAACACAGTTTTAATCTCTTGTGAACTTTGCTCCAACTGCATTTGTTGTTTACTTAGTTGTCAGTGTTGTAGGACCACTGTGGGACACGAATGTAGTTTAAAGGACACGTATCATGCAAAATCCACTTTAGCCCTGAAAGTACACATTTTGTTGTGTACTTTCAGTGTGCAACAGTGCAGGAAATGTAACTGCATTCTATTTGGGTACTGCTTGGATATCTTTATATTCTTTTTGGGTCATAATTTTCAGTCTGTTCAGTTTTCTCTGTTCCCTGTTACATTTTCTCATGTGTTACGTCACAGCATTTGCTGTGGAACTGCTAAATAAGGACATGGACATCCGGCTAACCAATCTTGTGAATCAGCCATTTTTTGCAGCGATTTTGTAGTCCAGTTTAGTTATGCCGAAGTTGCACGTTGGTAAGTCAAAATATTCGGTTGTTGGATGTGGTAACCCACACGATTCCTTACATCGCCCCCCCCCCGGCATCAGAGCCTC
>VUQK01036336.1:0-14416 GCA_015106715.1 Bujurquina vittata | reverse complement strand
AACATCTCAGAGAGCTTATCAGAGCAGGTACAGCCTGGTGCATGTTTGCTGAGAAAACTTTAAATATGTCTGTGTCTTGTCAACCCCAAGCTGCACTAAAACTGCAAAGCACTGCTATCCTCTGAGATAGATAGATAGATAGATAGATAGATAGATAGATAGATAGATAGATAGATAGATAGATAGATAGATAGATAGATAGATAGATAGAATCTTGGTGTTACAGACCAAACATTTCATTAAAAGAAAACATGTGACTCATTAATTTCAGCCGACCAGCTTGCATGCAAAAGAAGCCCATTTTACAGGGAGCACTTGAAGGCATCATGGCCCTGTTGCAGTTTTGCCTACCTGGCTATCAAGCAGCCTGCATGGCACCATTTGCATGGAGATATTGATTTGGAATTATTTGCTACACTGAATGGACCCGAGGAGGAGTGGGGAGCCACTTCACTTGGCGTGCCTTTGTTCTGTGCATTGGCACATACAGCAGCAGAATCATTGTGACAGGCGGAGAGAGATGTATTCATATAAGCATAATAGCAACTCTGAATACCAGAATTCAAAAGTACAGATGGCCTACTGATAGCCATCATAATTTATGGGAAATATCCCAAAAATGTAACACCCTGCCAACCCTGGAGATAGACAGTGGTTAGTTATGGACAAAAAAGGGGGGGTTAATCTTTGTTTTCAGTCTCAGGAGGGTATGTGGGAGTGGGAGTGAGGGAGTCCAGTATGAATATGGGGAATTAGGAAAAGTCCTTTACCTAGCAACTGCTGCAGAGTGGAATTCACTGTCGAGCTTTATCCGAGCCGCTTTCATTGTTTGTTGCATGCTGTTTCTATGGCAAAATGTTGAGAAATGGCTATAGAAACAATGAGGAGCTGCTGTGCTTTATATCTAGCTTCCCACTCCATCATGTACATACGTGAATGCAGTGGTCCAGCCAGATTCTTGTACCTGATTCCTAAGAGTTTATTCCCAATTGTGTTTACCTTTGAGCACCAGTTGTGTCCCCACAATAGATGATTACAATACAGTGTGTCATTGATTAGACATGGGTCTCCTTCAAACACACACATGCATTGTTGTTCACACACCTGTGACGCTGACACTGCGGGAAAAGAGGTGGGCTTCTGCTGGTCAAGGCTGTGTCCCAGACCCCCGCACCCTCCCCTTCATTCACTGCCCCCCCTCACCCTCCTTTTTATGCCTTCAGGGGACTCCGGTTTCACAAAGCACCCCCCTCCAAAAGCCACAAGAACATCATGGCTCTCTGTGAGCTTTTGAGCCCTTTAAAATCATACCACTTGCCCGCCTGCTCTCACTCCCCTCCACAGCTGCCTTCACGCACCCCTTCCTCCTCACGCCTCATCCTCAAGTTCCGAGCACGGGGAGGTTATGCTTTGAGGTCCATGATGGGATGCAAGCAGCCAGAAGAAACCTTTGATATTGTCCCTTTTCCATCTTGAAATGATAAGACGTTCCTGAGGGGCCACATGTGCACTATCTGACCTGGTGCAGCTCTTGAATATGTATTGTTCTTTGTAGTGCAGCACTAAAACCTAAAGCAGGGTGTAAACTGAGAACTAAAGTGGATTGGGGTGTGTGGTTGAGGCCTGAGGAGGCGGCAGTGGTGGGCAGATTAGATTGAGGTAACGTGTGTTCGTGGAGGGGGTGGGAGTGCTGGGAACTCTGCCAAGCACAGGTGTAAAGCAACTACAGCAGCAGTGGCAGAGGGGAAACAGCAGGGGTATTGTTTCCACACACATGCACAAACAGGGCAACAAGTGTGGCCCTGCCCAGCTGGCTTGTCTGTTTGTCTTATTAGTTATACAGCCTGGTGCATCCATGCCCTGCAAAATATGCACACCCACCCACGTCAGCCTCAACACACGATTCCTTTGGTTTCCTCTATATTCAGGACCTGGCATGAGAAATAGTTCCATGCGTCTTCCCAGATTTATGGCTACCTGATAAGGAAGACAGCAAAGGTGGAGGTTAAGATCCAGCGTACGCTAAGCTGTTTGTACCAATTAACTGCAAGTTATCACCTGCGTTTGGATAGTTTGGATGTTGAGGAAAGATGATCGCTATGAATTTTTTGCCATAAAACCTTGAACAATGTGTAACCGCACAGCACTAATAGTTGTCATCAGTCACTGTAAATGCCAAACACATGGCAGCTGGATTTTTACACATCAACATACAAGGCGGACATCTGTAAGAGTTGTATATATTACATATACAAAAGTGAGTATGCGGTAATGGGTAAATGTTGGTGGTAATATGGACTTGATGCGTGTATCGAGGTGAGAAGCTGGGGGGCTCGGGGCCATGTGTGACCTATATGTGTTGATGTGTAATGTAAACCAGCCATGTGTGGTTGGCTTCGCTGTGGTCATTTGTATTTCAAACAGTCGGAGAGGCCACTGCTGAGGGGAAACATTCAGAGACAGCTGATGCTTAGATTAATCTCCAAAGTTTAGTCTGTGATTCCTTTTAACGTCTACTTTCCCCATTTTGTTTTTCTTTTTAGATTTGTGTATGTTTTCTAGCCATGCACTAAAGCTGCTCAAATTTAAAGTTGCTGATTAAAGGGGCACTATGCTGAGTGACATCAAGCTGGGGGAGCTTACAAGAGATCATTTTAAAGTAAAGGAGTAAAAGCCAGGCATCCTGATACTAGTCCTAAGTATGGGACATGCACACGTGCACACCCGTATAAATACACATTATTACAGTGCCATAGTGCATCCAGTAGCATCTTCTTCTTATGCTGAATTTACATCATAGAGACCATAATGACAAGACTCTGATTGCTTGCTCTGCAAAAAGTAAAGTTCTGTACAAAAATAGCTGCAAAGTCACTGTGTCTGCATAATATGCAATATTAAAGGAGCAATGCCCTTTTTTTTTTAAAGCTGGCTTACTTGTTATCTACAGTCCTGTAAAAAACTAAGTACACCTGTGAAGGAGAACATGAGGATACTCCACCTGACTTCCATTCTTAATCAGCTGATTGGACTGTACCATGGAGTGTGGAAGGCAGGGAGGGGGTTATTTTGTCATGGGGATTTTGTTAAAATGTTTCCCAGTACTATTTAGATTTGTTATAGTACCTCAAAGGGTTTAATATAGGCAGCTTTAGATATTATCAGTTTTATAATCAGTAGCTTGCAGAAACACCTTTAGCAGCAACAACTCTCACATCATTGTGGAGGAATTTTGGCTCGCTCTTCTTTACAATGATGCTTCAGTTTGTTGAGGTTTGCGGGTATTCCTTTATGCACAGCTCGCTTAAGGTCCCGCCACAGCATTTCCGTCGATTTGAGGTCTGGACCTGGACTGAATCTTAGCAGCACCTTGATTCTTTTCTTTTTCAGTCATTCTGTTGTAGATTTGCTGCTGTGCTTGAGGTCATTGTCCTGCTGCATGATGCAGTTGGGCCAAGCTTTAGCTGTCAGACTGTAGGATACTTCAGAGGAGTTCATGATCGACTCAATGACTGCAAGGTGCCCGGGTCCTGCAGCTGCAAAACAAGAACCAAATCTTCACCCCTCCACAACCGAGCTTGAAAGTTGGTGAGAGGTATTTGTGCCGATAAGCTGTGTTTGGTTCTCCCCAAACATGGCATTATACATTATGGCCAAGCATCTGCTCTTTGGTCTTAGTCTGTTCAAAGGACATTGTTCCAGAAGTCTTGTGGTTTTTCTCAGATTCAACTTTGCAAACCTAAGCTGTGCTGCCATGTTCTTTTTACAGAGAAGAGTTTGTTTTTTTCTGGCATCCCTTCCAAACAAGTCATTCTTGTTCTGTCTTTTTCCAATTGTGCTGTCATGACCTCTAAAATTTAACATGCTAACTGAGGCCTGTAGAGTCTGACTGGTAGCTCTTGGATTTTTTTGCAGTTTCTCTCAGTGCACAGTGTGATCTAGGGGGTGAATTTGCAGGGACGCCCACTCCTGTGAAAACTGTACTGTGTTAACACACATCTGAATGCTCCTGACCCGCAAACTGCCCAAACATCTGCTGTTATAGACGTGCTCACACTTCCTGATGATTATTTAATTAAGTGCGTTTATCAGCACCTGATTGCTACTTAACCTCTAAATTCCCATGGAAGCAGCAAGGGTGTACTTAGTTTTTCACAGGATTTCTTTGAGACATGTGGAAACTTTAGTTTTTTTGTACACGACAGCACCTCAAATGTAAAACAAAACCACGTGAGTTTCATTTATTTTTATATGATGTGACACATGGCCAGGAACTGGAATATCAGTCTCGAAATAATGCAGAAATTTTCCCAAGCCGACATGGAAATTCTCCAAATACATGGCATGAATCCAGCATCAAACCGCTAAGTCATCCAAGTGAAATGACAAAAAAATGCAGCTGCGGCAGCTTTTATGACTTGAAAGATGATAATTTTTGCATACCAAGACTAAATACACTCCACATCTCCAACAAAGTCCCCTACAGTATTTATCCCCAGTTGGATTTTGGATGGGATTGTACATATATTATTCAATATTTTTACCAACATTTTACCAGATTAAACTTTAAGTAGAGAGAGCTCCAACCTTACAAAAGCTCATTGAAGTCCGGGAGTGTTCTCCGTACTCGATGAAAACTACGATGAATTTACAACATATTTCTATTAGTCATTATTGTTGAATTTGTCAGAGTAAGTATTAACTCAAGGCTTTTTCAGAGCATTCTTTACATGAACCCTTTATTTAAAATTACAGTAACACGCTTCAGCAGCTTTACCTAATCTGTAAATCAAGTCATGACCCAATCTAACAGCTATTCTGCCAAAAAATCCTCTCCCTCCAGTCCTGCCCATTCCAGCTAACTGTCCTGGAAAGTACTGGTCTAGCCTGCGGGTGGAACGGCAGAATAGTTACACCATACAATTCATTAAACTCCTTATCACAACATTATCTCAGCATTCCGATGCCCTGAGCTGGAACATGCTCATTTTCTCAGACGACGCCTCCCGTGTTTTTTTATTGGAGACATGGGCCAAAAAGAGGTGGCAGATGTTCCCATTTGCTCACCCAAGTAGAATGACCTGCTCCTTCAGGCGCCTCCTTCCTCTCCCCCTTCCGTATCGAGTGACTGCTAACCTAAAGGCCATTGTGGACGTTTAAGGAGGCGCAGAGGAAAGAGCAAAAGGAGACAGAGCTTAGAATAGTTGAGGTGGATTCCTAGAGGGTCTAAGGAGAAGAGGCCCCTGGGCTGCTGAGAGCCTCCATTGAAATCCATCTGTCGACTTGGTTCCAGATGAACCTATTGGGCTAACTGATATCAGATGGGACGAGAGGCAGGAAGTGATCGGAAGTGTGTGGAATTGTGTTCATCCATGCTTGTTTGGCCTGGGTCATGTACCCTTTTCCACTGCTCAAAATAAAAAGCCACAATTACAGAAAATGGGAGAAGAAAACATATTGTTTGAAATGTAGTCATGCTAGCAGCTCTAAGACCAGTTTTTAATGCTCTGCTGCCACACAGTCAGCAGAAATGATCAATAGTCTGTTATTGATTGTTAGCTGATGATCTGATGTCTTTGTTTTCCCTCTGAATATGTTCTGATCATGAAGATATTTTGAGAATGTGTCTTTCTTAACAGCCAGTGTGGAGCTGCTATCAGCTAAGTTCAGGTGCAGTGCTGCCTTTGCTGTCCAGCCGTTGACAGTAAATTAGCATCAGTGGTTTCCGTTTTGTCACTGATGTTTATTATTTAAATCTGGTTTTCCACCACATGGGTGTCCAGCTTATATTTTCTGTATTCTTAGATAATTAAGCTTTCAAAGAGCAGCATCATTTTTGAAAACTTGTATTAGGAACCATGCACAGCCTGTGTTTACAGCATGTAGAAATTATACGCTCTTAAAAGCTCTTATTTAGCTTTCATTCTCAGGGTCATCCCCACAACATTCCCTGTGTGAAACATGTTCCCACAGCTATGCTCCCAACTCTCTCCCAGCTCCTTTTTCATGCACCCCTATGAAGCAGGGGCATTTCCAGGATGTTTTAAATAATCAGAAATAAAATCAGTGCAGAAAAGTCTCAGGGGAGAATTTTCAGAATCACGCACAGACCCGATTCCCACTGCAGACATTTTGTGTGAAAACTGGTGCACAGGAGGTTAAATATAATTATGTTCTGAAATTTTGTACATTTTCTTTCTTTCTTTCTTTCATTGCAAAGTGGAAAACACTATAAAAAAGTTATGATCCTACTTGAGGAGCTTAATAGTGCACAGGGTGTATTATCAAAATGTATTTAAAGTACCTGAAGTAAACAGGCTTATTATGTAGAAAGTATATTATGTTATTTGATCACTGCAACTGTTTATTATAATGATTATGATGATTGTGTCCCTTATAGATTGCTGGGTAGCTTGAGCTACAGTCATGTGTCTGTACATGCCTCAGCTATGAAGGAAACTAATTTGTAACATAATCTCATTCTTTCAGTTGGGAATTAGATGGTGAATCGACTGGTTCTCTCAAAGCTTTCTCTTTTGCCTTGGCTCCTAACTGACCACCACAGCACGGTGCAACAATAGCTTTAGCAGACAAACACAGAGAATTAAACCCAGCAAACCCCAATATGCCAACAGTTTATGTGAGAGCACTCTCAGCTGGATCTGTGTCAATCTAAAATTCCTCACTCGGCCCTGTTAAGCATGAACTCGCCTAAAAAGGTGCCCCAGATGTCGAAGCTGTGGTAGGTAAGTTTAAAGATCAACAGTAAGATAAACAGTTTTGCAGTTTCCGTTCCCTTCCTCCCTCCACTCGCCCTGGCAGTAGCAATTAGCAACAGGTGATTGACAACCACACAGAGCACCGCTTTCATGCTTCACTGTTGAGCCCAGTCGGTCATATTGCCCAAGCTTCGCAATTTACTTTGAAAGCAAACAATTCTGCCAAGATTCTGACATATCAAACTATTTATTTATCTTTACACAACATGGAAATTACTTGTGCTGAACTCATAAAATATCAACTCGTGAAATCTACCCACAAAAACGTACCTAATTCTAGGTACGAGTCTCAGGCTTGATTATTTGAACAGCTCGGCAGTCGTGAATAATTTTGAAGATGAAACCAAAGAAGGTTTCTGTTGATGACTTTTTCTTTTGTGTGTGTGTGTGTGTGTGTGTGTGTGTGTGTGTGTGCGTGTGTGTGTGTGTGTGTGTGTGCGTGTGTGTGTGCGTGTCCGGTCCACTGAACCAGCCTCACTCATAAATCTCTGCTACACTTTATCTCCACTGCCGCTGAAAGCATTAACTCTGATCTCTAACAACAAAAATAAGACTACAGCATTGCTAGGACCTTTTGTTGGCCATGCTCTATTATTGTATCTCTGTTTTTTCCCATTAGTGTCTGTCATCACTTCTTGGTCCGGGATATGTGAGAGCTTTTTGAGCAGCACCCACATTCGGCAGTGATGTCACCTCGGTAGCACCTGTCCTTGTGGTTGAATCCCACCTCCCCATGTGGTTTCTGGTTTGCTGAGGTAGGCACGTCAGGCATGTCTAACTCTGACTCCAAGTAATAAAGGGCTGTTATGCCAGAGAAAGTGTTGGGACAGCTGGGTGTGAGTGTGTGCTTCCTTACACCCAGAATATGAAGTAGACTGCATGTGTGTTTGGGAGGTTTAAGACATTATTTAAATACCCAGCAATGCAACGGGAGTTGGTGATGCTTGGTTGGAAAGTGAACATGGAATAATTCAGCAAATTATTGTATTACAATTTTTTTTAAAGCATTGTTATTCCTTAAAGCATCAACAATGAGTTTTATGTTAAAAAATCAAGCCGTTTTCAGCGACAAAGCTCAAATAAAGCACAAATAAATGTGTTTTATTTACAGTGATATTATTGGGCAGATATTGGAGACAAACTGTTAATCTATTAAACCACTTAATTAACTTTCAAGAGGAGGCTACATTTAAAGCAAGAGCCATGATATTTTTAAGGGGAATTTCTCTGTGAAGCAGGCTTTCAGTGTCCTGGCAGCAGTGTCAATCACTGACTGTGTGAAGTTGTTAGCAAACAGTGAGATAGTACAAATTACACATTGACAAATGTAGTTAATTAACCTTCTAGGTGAGTCACAGCACACATTTTATGCATGGGCAGTTTGCTATCACAACCAGATTTTCCTGCATTCACAGATCAATACAGGCTTACGTTTGAATTATTATAGAACCTTAAAGGCACACAGTACACAGGTCTTCAGTGGCTTTGAAGACATTTCTTAGAGCTCTAAATCCTTTCACCCTCATTGCTTCTACTACTTAATGATCAGATTATATGTGTGTGTTTTACTGCTACTGCAGCCTTTGTGCAGTTAATAGCAGCAGCAGTAATCACGGTAGTGGCTGTAACAGAATCCTTGGTTTAAATGAAGTGATCTTTTTTTCCATTGTCACTCTTTAATTTTCCACTTTGCAAATTCCCGCAGTGAACGCTTAACATTAGTGACTTTGTTTAGGTTCCATTTCGGAGATGAAAGTCTTAACAATACCAGGACTAAATGTCTGGAAGTAATTTTCAAAAGTACCCAAACATGAATCCTCACGAGCTGCCACACCTAGGTGCACCAATGGGAATTACAGAAGGAGGTGGGCTGCAGTGACATAATACTGCAAGGCAAGGCACGTATCTGCGTGGGCAGATCAAAAATGCCAACACTGGAGATGGTATCACTGAGTTCATTTGTCTTTGCTACAGTATGTAACTGTTGCATTTGTCAGAAATGAATGAAACTTCCAGTCTTTTAACCTTTTGCCACCTTAAAGTCACCAAAAGTGACCCTCCAGATGGCAAATGACTAACGTCCACATGCTCACTTTCACTTGAAGTGCTTGTCAGAGGTAGCTGTTGCATTGCTGCATTTAGACAGCCTCCCTGCAGCTGTCACATCTACAGCTCCAAGTGTGGGAATGCACAGTGTGCGCCTGTACGAGTGTCTCTCAGGACAGGCAGGTGCACTCTCTACCTTTTACCCTCTTTTCCACATTAGAGAGTGAGTGTGCATGAGTGCTGGGGGGGTGCTGCTGGTGCTGGTAATTAAGGTGAAGGCGGTGCAGCAGAACGATGAGCGTGACAGCTGTTTGCGGATGACGCTGCGTTTCAGTGCCAGTCTGTCAGGACTGCTTCACAGAGAACTTGTTCTTGCTTGTTGATCACCTTCAACAAACACCAAATACCACAGCAAATCTGAGGAAGCGGCACACATGGGCGTGAGACAGGAATAAAAGGAGAAAATGAGCTTTGTAATGACTGCATTTTTGAGCTTCATATTTTTGCCCTTTGTGTTACCGGTCCCAACATGTTCCTGAGAAGACTTTGCCAGTCTCGCGAGCTATTTTCTCACCAGTCTCAAGCAAGTCCGTCTGTAACAGAGACAATTTCCGATCACCCGCAAAACCTGCTCACTCTGCGTAACCAGTTTTGTTTTAAGCGACTGGTTTAATGGCAAGCTGTTGATGTGTTTTAGAAATGCCTCTGTTGTGTAGAGCCATGCAAATAGTTGTGATTTTATCTGCTAAGGTTTTGAGATATACCTGACATTTAAGCAATTACGGAGAGTGAGCTGCTGAAGCTCATTTTAAAAAAGAGCTGCACTAATTAAATATTTGGAGGTCCTGCTTCTAATGATGTGGAATAAGTATATTCAGGCAGCGCTGTACTTATTACCATTGTGTATTAATATTGTAACATCCTGAGACGGTGTGTCAGGAAACTTTGGTATTTGATTAATCAAAAATATCTAAAAGTCTGAAGACATATGTCTTTAACATTTGCTAATCAGTTGCCTTTTTTTGTTTGTTTGGGATACAAACAAGCAACAAGATGATCAAATAACTGAAGAGTGACAGATAATGTTTTTCCTAAGACGTGTCCGGGATAGCAGGATAATCCGCAGTTTCTTTGAAACTCCTTCGTGTTGTACAAATTGCCTGCAGGTTAAATAAGAAGTAACCATGACTCCTAACAGCCAAGTCACCGTTAACTATTGAGACTATTTAAGTCGAGCTTTGTGTGAAAAACATTTCTTTACATGACCGGTCTTGAATGAAATCTTATTCGTGATGACTCACATGTTTAATTTGGCAAAGTCTTTATGCCAAAAGCCCTTCCTGATGCAACCCTCCCCCATTTATCCAGGGATGGGATGGGCACTCGGAGAACTTCCAGACCCCTTATCGCTGGGGGGACCGTACATGAGGCCTCACTACCATCTTGGAAAACTTAGAAGACAGTAGTGAGACCTGCTATGACGTATGGTTTGGAGACAATGGCACTAGCAAAAAGACAGGCGGTAGAGCTGGAGGTGGCTGGGTTCAAGATTTTCATAGACAATGAGCAGGATGGACAGGATTAGTGAGATGGAGGCGAGTGGTGACCCCTAAAGGGAGCAGCCAAAAGAAGATGTGCCTCAAAGGAAATAGAAACTCTACATTTTCAGTATAGATGGATATTTTTAACTGTGCTACAGAATAACTGCATCCAACTAAAAATCCTAAACATGTATAATGGATGGAAAAAAGTAAATAAAAGCAGACTAGTGGCAGTCACTGATGAATATAAACTTTCTTTAATAAATAGTAGGGTGTATACTCCCTACTCAAGGATGCTGTAAAGCCAATGATCAAACCTTGGACGTGTCCTCATATTTAGGAACAAACCTGTTGTGTCTCTTTGGCTTTTTCAGTACTACTGTGTGCAGTTTATTGGTTTCACCTTACATGATTTATATATGGTAATATTCAAAATTTTTAAACACCTGATTCCAGTTTTCATGGCCCCAAAGATTCTGCCCCCCCCCCCTTTATTTTTCAAAGTTATCTAATCTTAAATGTCTTAGATATTAGGTGGCCTGTTTTTAACTTCCAGTCATGAAAGGGTCCTTATTTGCTTGGATGAAATTGAAAGAGATTCTCTGGCTTACTTCATCCTGCTGCCTCTAAGAATGCCAAATGGCTAAATATTATTATCAGAGTCACTGTGTTCCAGTTTATACAACTTAAAAGGCTCCAGAGACTCTCTCCAAGGCATAAATCTGAGCGAAACTAGACTTTGGTAATTGCCTAAATCTCTGGTGAGACCACAGCTCTCCATAAATCATAACATGGTTGAGGTTTGAGGGCAGCAGTAATATTCCTATAAACAGCTTATAACTTGTTAGTACCCTGGATGCTTAGCAGAGGAGACTCACAAGCCAGTTATGCAGTAAGAGAACAATTAGCTTACCAACAAACACACAGACACACAATTAGAGACCAGCAAACACACAATAAGAGAGAGAGAGAGAGAAAAAAAAGGCTGCTGAGGAATCCTGACGGTTAAATGGCTTCCTTTGTGCTTTATCTCTTCCTTAATTACACTTTTGTATTTTCCAGTCTTAAAAAATTCCAAACCCATCATTTTCATTGCGCGAATGCTCAACATTAAGCAGGCAAACAATCAGCGTATCCTGGCTGGCATAAAAGCTTATTGTTCTCCCCCACTGGAAACCTTCTGTATTTGAGAACAAGTCAGACCTGCATATGTAGTACATAAACCTACAGTCGCCTCATGTGACCGAAGTCCACTTTTTTGCCACTCAAGCGCCTGAGGCATAATCTCGAGTCTCTCACACTTAATCACACAGGCTGACAGACTGGGTTCTGGAGGCGGAGAGCGGTTAAGTTCAGAATAGATGGAGGGTGGAAAAAAAGACAACAACACACAAGCCTGTCTTTTTATTTTCCCTGAAAAGTGAAAGAACCACAAATCAGCTTCACATCTCCCTGGGGCCAGATCACGGCTCAGAGTCTACCACTTTGGTGAAGGAATGGAACCAAACACACACACATACACACACACACCTACACACACACACACACACACACACACACACTGTAATATGGACCATAGCACTATATTTACCTCCTGCTAATTTTGATGCAGTGGTAACTTGTAGTGACTTGACATGTTTTATGTTTACTGTCCATGTGTAATGTTTTTGAAATTCACTGGTGACGCATACAAACACGCTGGTGCATTCGGGTAAAAGTCCAGCTTTTCTTTTTAAACTCTTCAGTTTGCCATCGGTCCTACCGGCAGCAACAGTGTTACTTTTTTAACATTTTCGCTTGGCAGTTGCTCACATGTTTGGTTGATGAGCCCCTGATAGTTTGGAGTGTGTCTGGCTCAGAGCCACTTGTTTCATAACTTGTCACTGTTTAATGAGATTTACTTTCAGCAGCAACTTCCTTAGTTTCACCTTGCTAGTATCAGCTTGGATTGAGATCTGGTGACTGCAGAGGCCATTTGAGTCCAGTGAAATCATTTTCATGTTCAAGAACTTTGAGATGAGTTGAGCTTCCTGACATTAGACAAAGAGCCATCGGAAGATGCCGCAGCTGAAACTGAGACTCATCAGACCATGCAATGTTTTTCTGACCTTTTATTGTCTAATTTTGGTGAGCCTCAGTTTCCTGTTGCTAGGTGGCAGAAGAGGCTGCCAGTGTGGTCTTCTGCTGCTGTAGCCCATCTGCATCAAGGTTTCAACATGTTGTGCATTTTTCGACATACCTTGGTTATAATCATGGGTTATTTGAGTTAATGTTGCTCTCCTATCAGGACTTTTTCCTTGTGCTTCCTAATAGTGGGTTGTGTGATTTTTGGGGTTTCTTTCTAATATTGTAGTGTCTTTAACTTACAATAGTCAGCAGTCTGGCCATTGTCCCCTGACCTTTGGCATCAACAAGGCATTTTCACCCAGAGAACTGCTGCTTACAGGATATTGTTACTTTTTCTGACTATTTTCTGTAACCCCTAGAACAAATTGTGCAGGGAAATCCCAGAAGATCATCAGTTTATGAAATACTCAGATCAGCCCAGATACCTAAATACACTGAGCTGATGCCATGTGATTGATTAGATACCTGTATTAACAGGCAGTTGGACAAGTGTACCTAACAAAGTAGCCAGTGGGTGTAAAGGATGCTTCAGCCAGGGCATGGTAGGTCTTAACAGAACTTAAAAGAGGTCTAGCTGACTTCAAATCAAGCACTTTAAACATCTGGGATGAGTTCTTTAAGGGATGGGGCCATATTTGGTGCACATTGAGGGGGTGCTTATGACAGGCAAGTTTTGGGCAGGATTCCCTCTAGGTCTCTACACTACGCTTTTACCACATTTCCAGAACCTTTAGTGATATTTATAACTTCAATAAGGCCAACCTGTTTAGTTTCTTGCATCACCTGCCAGGAACCTTTGAAAAACTATAAGTACTGTAATTACAGTAACTTTTGCAGAACCTTTATGGAACCATCAAAACATGTTGTAATGTTTCTGGAAAGATTTATGTGCAGACACTAGATATATAAACACTCAAGAATTCAAGGTTTTTATTGACTGCCCTACGCAACAAAGCTTGAACACACAAGGAAGCCAAAGATAACATGGCAACAGCCTGAGGAGAACTGAGGAGTGTACGGGGTTGGCGAGGGCAGACACCAGGGGCAGGAGGAGGCACGGGGCTGGCAGGACGTGGGAGCATGGACGGGAAAGCTGGAGACATGATGGCAGGAAGTGGAATGGCAAGAAAAGAAAGTACTGTAAAAAATAAAAAAAAGGAAACACATGCTTGCATCATAAAACCTTGATGTCAGATGTGAGATATTTCTTTCACCGAGCACGTTGAATGCTTCTGTTGTAGTTGTAGGCTGCGTGATTCTCTGGAAGTTTCTGGGAACATCACAAAGTCTTTTCCACCCAGCTGGGTAATGTAACTTGAAATGGAACTGTTTTGCCTCTTATAGTCTAGTGATAGAATCAGTAGTAATAAAACATTACTGGAGTCATTAATTTCCTGCTTTTAAATTCAGATAAAACTGAAGTTCTTGTGCCCCACAAATGTTAGAAACATGGTGTCTAACCAGATACTTACTCTGGATGGCATTACCTTGGCCTCCAGTAACACTGTGAGAAATCTTGGAGTCATTTTTGACCAGGATATGTCCTTCAATGCACATATTTAACAAATATGTAGGACTGCTTTTTTGCATTTGCGCAATATTGCCAAAATTAGAAACATCCTTTCTCAGACTGATGCTGAGAAGCTAATCCATGCATTTATTACTTCTAGGCTGGACTATTGTAAGCCTTCAGCTGATTCAAAATGCTGCAGCTAGTACTGACTGGGACTAGAAAGAGAGAGCACATTTCTCCCATATTGGCTTCACTTCATTGGCACCCTGTTAGATCTAGAATAGAATTTAAAATCCTTTTGCTCACACACAAGGCTTTGAATAATCAGGCACCATCTTATCTTAAAGACCTCATAACACCATACCACCCCAGTAGAGCACTTCACTCACAGACTGCTGGATTACTTGCTG
>VUQK01036332.1:9171-20753 GCA_015106715.1 Bujurquina vittata | reverse complement strand
CACACACACATGCGTGTGCCTGAGGCGCAGGCAGAATATCAATAGTGTGTGAAGTGGGGCTGCAGCTGAGGTGAGAAACACACACACACGCACACACACACACACACACACACACACACACTGACAGCATCCCAGACTGTGAGCTGATTTAGAGCTGATCATAAACTGCTGATCGATGCTCTTTGTCTCCTGCAGATCGGAATAGAAGCCAAACACATCCGACTGCCGAACACAGCAACACAGGACGAGGTCAGGCACCAACGCTCTCATGATGATGATCATCATCATCAGAAGCATCATCATCATCCCGCTGTGACTGAAGGTCTGACCACATCCTGTTTCCTGACCTCCTGCAGGTGCTGCAGAGCATCCTGTCTGTCAACGAGAACCCGTCCGTGCACGGTCTGATCGTCCAGCTGCCGCTGGACTCTGTCAACCGCATCGACTCCGAGCTCGTCACCAACGCCGTGTCCCCACAGAAAGACGTGGACGGGTCAGTGAGCGCATCACGTCCTGTTTGTCACAGAGCACTCATTACTAATTCTGTGTGTGTGTTTGCATGCGTGTGTGTGTGTGTGTGCAGGCTGAGCTGCATTAATGCAGGGAAACTGTCTCGAGGAGATCTGAGCAGCTGCTTCATCCCCTGCACTCCGAGTGGCTGCATGGAGCTCATCAGGCAGACAGGTAGCAGCAGACTCTTGAAGCCCGAGCTTTCTCTTCCTTCTAGTTATCTTGATGTCCTCAGGTCTTCAGCTTTTGGTCTCTGCTCAAGTTGGATTGATCTTCTAGTCTCTTCCGGCTCGGTTTGTTTCCCTCGCTGTTCTGTGTATCGTGGTGTCAGACTTGTGTGTTAGAGCCCGTTGTCGGTTTCTTGTGCTTGTTTTAGGTTCAGCTGTGTTCCCAGGTGTGTCCTCTCTGCCGTCACCTTTGTGTGTATTTACAGCAGCTGTGTGTCTGTTTTCCTCAGCTTGGTTTGGTTTAAGTCAGTCCTGATCTGCATTCTGGGTCCTCAGCACAGAACACAAGGCACTGACCATAATGGGGCGGCAGATGTAACAGCATTTTTGGAGGAAAAAGGTGGAGTTGTTAACACCTGAAGCTTGTTCAGAGGCTTTTAGAGTGCTGATGTGAGGGCACAGTGAGTGGCTACTTGTGCTTTTGAAGGCACAATATCCTGGAAACCGCATGTTGCCAGTTCTGTCCACTTTACACGCTCACCTGGCTCACCTGTGGCCGATTCCACGCTCCTGTGATCTCCCTGTTGTTATTTGCCCGGCTCTGCTTCCTTTTTGGCAAGCCAGTGGTCAGATGACGACGAGCTCTGATCCTTCATCATCAGCCTGTAAAAAGAAACATTGCACCCATCGCTGAATCACCTCCACGAGGCAAAGATGCCCTTCTGCCTCGACACCGGATGCAGCCTCCATCTCTCCAGCTTCGTCCTCCAAACGAGGCTTTCGTCGTCTGCGCTCATCATCACGGCCTGCGACTATTCCCTGCAGCTTCGGTGTGAGTCTGCTGGCTGCAACAATGAACACTGAGTTTGAGTTACTGGTTTCCAAGCCGACCAGTAACAAAGAGACTGTGTTTTGTGTTCTTGAGTTTGCAACTAAAAGTGTGTTTTGTTTCGGAGCAAGATCAAAATTAGCCTGAGTTCAGTTCATAAGCCGACTAATTTAGAGATGGGATCTGCTCCGATGAATGCTCAGCATTGAACACGGTCACCCCTCAGCGCCTCATAAACTCGACCATCTGGGCCTCAGCGCTTCTCTGTGCAGCTGGCTGCTGGACCTTCTCACTGGGAGAACACAGCGTGGCAGAAACTCCTCAATCACCAACTCGCTGAGCACAGGAGCTCCTCAGGGATGCGTGCTCAGCCCCTGCTTTTTACTCTGCTGACTCATGACTGCACTCCCACCCACAACACCAACCCCTTCGTTAAGTTTGTGGAAGTGTGGTGGGTCTCATCAACAACAACACTGAGACCCACTACAGGAGTGAGGTGGTCTCTGGCCACATGGTGCAGAGACAACAACCGGCCAAGAAAGTGCAACAAAACCTCTACTCCCTCCACCAATCGAGGAGTTAGAGCTCCAGCACCCACTGTGGACACTCACAGGGGCGTTGTTGCGTGTCCAAACCAGAAGCGTCACTGTGTGCTTCAGAAGCTGCGCAGCCTTTGAAAGGAAAACCCTGCAGCGTAGTGAAGGCAGCTGAAAAGATCATCGGTGCCCCTTTGCTACCCAGGAAACTACACTGTAATCTGCACACACACATTGACCATATCCCCCTCTCCACCTTAGCTAGGGGGTCCATCCCATCATTGCCAGCTCCGAGCCAAGTCACTGCTGGTCTCCAAAGGGTTCCCTCTGATGCCTGCCACCCGAGGATCCCATCTACGGTTCCAACGTAGGGGTTCCGTCTTCTTTGTTTCAAGCCTCTTGAGGTTCCCCACCACCTCTGCAAAAGGCACTGGACGGATCACATCACCTTCTCCGCCTCCAGCTCCTGGTCGTGTTTGCTGAGAGGCTCCTCAGCTGTTGGTGGTCACCAGCCAGCCATCTGCACCTCTGGCTGTCCGCCCGGCCCCCAAAGTTTTCTTCGTCTCTGGATCTTCTGGAGCTGACCCCCAGAACTGTGTCTCTGTGTTTTGGATGGTTTTCCTTCTGTTCTGTTCCGGTTTAAAGGTTTGAAGATTTGCAGCAGAAGACACACAATTTTAACGGCGATTGTTATCTACAGTTTGTCATGATAAATATGAGATAACGTCCAGTAAGACACATAAACATCATCACTGTGAGTTCCAGTCAGTTCACCTGTGACTTCCTGTTCCCGTGCAGGCGTGTCTGTGGTGGGGAAGCACGCGGTGGTGATCGGTCGCAGTAAAATCGTAGGCGCTCCGATGCACGACTTGCTGCTATGGAACCACGCCACTGTGACCACCTGCCACTCAAAGACACCTGACCTACCTGAGCAGGTGACGGCAAGCAGCCACACTGTCTGTCTTCTCCAGCAGCAGGATTTCAAATGAAAGCTAAAACTTTTGTTTCACTGAACACTTCAGGAGTTTATGAAGGTCTCACAGTTTGTGCTGAAATGTTGCTTGTTCAGGTTCCCGGCAGTTCCTAGCAGTTATTAAAATCCTGAGAACAGGAACCAACAGGCCAGCAAAGCACACAGAACCTGGAGTCCGTTTAAGAGGAGGCACAGTTACTGAGACAGGATGTGAGCCTGACTCTGAATCTTTATTGTAAACCTTCTTCAATCATGCTCAAAACCCAAAATACACTAATTATTCAAAAAGAAAAGAAAATCAAAGAAATGAATACAAACTGAACTGAAATAAGCACAAGGACACTGAAAACTACAATTCCAAGCAGAATCCCATCTAAAATCATGGAAAAGTGGAGCCAGCTGTGCTCACTAACCCTCCAGCCTCTGCAGCTGATGTGGAAACAAGCAGCTATTTCCTGTGACTGATGATGCGTTTCCTGTGTGCAGGTGGGCCGGGCTGACATCCTGGTGGTGGGGGTTGGCAGAGCGGAGATGGTGAGGGGAGAGTGGCTGAAGGAGGGCGCAGTGGTCATTGACTGTGGAATCAACCACGTCCCTGGTATGGGAGGCACCTTCCACACTGTACTGTCCTTTAAAGAGCGCCCCCTAATGGCTACTCTCTGACTTCCTGTTTCCTGTGTGTGAACCAGTTTTGACTGCCACCTCAGGTCCAAGCAGCTAAAAAACCAGCAGTTTACAGAGCTGCTGCTGCTGAGGATGCTGTTGTTTATTTACTTTAACCAATCAGCACAAGGCCCCGCCCAGCAGGGGTTTACCATGGAAACAGTGTGGGGAGTGTGGGCTGCCCTAAAACCACCTGCGACTTCCTCCAGTAGAAAATAAAAGCCATACACCAATCATCAAGTTCGGCTCTGAGCTTTTTAAAATAATTGACCGTGTGACCTTTGACCTCTGCAACAGATGAGACGAAGGCTAGCGGTAAGCGGGTGGTCGGAGACGTTCACTACACCTCAGCCAGTCAGAGAGCGGGATACATCACACCTGTTCCAGGAGGGGTGGGGCCGATGACGGTGGCCATGCTCATGGAGGTGATTTTATTTTATGTTTTGAATTTATCTAATTTTACTGTTTTAGTTTATATATTTAGGAGATTCTAAAGAAATTTAAATGAAGTTTTTAAATGAATTTATTTCCACAAAAGTTAAACAGGTTCAATCGGGAACGTCGTTTCCCCTCCATGAAAGCTCAGACTGACATTCAGGGCAGTCGCCCAATCAGGACGCAGGGTTCTAACAGGAGAAGGGTTCAGACGTTTATCAGAACCGGGTAAAAGAAAGCGGACCGAGGGTTTCAAATCTCAAAGACTTTTGGTGTTTGGATTATTTCTTTGTTGACCTCAACCCCACTGAACACTGTGGGCTCAGCTGGTGGTGCCAGAGTGGCCGACACAACCACGCCGGCTGACCGGTTGAAGGATGTGATGGCGTCCCACAGCAGTGTGGTTCATGCTGCTGGGGCTGCTGTTTGTTACATGGATAAACTGTTTAACTGCTAATGTGTCTTCTGTCTTCACACTTCAGTCATCCAGTCCAATAAACACCAAACAACAAAGAAATAATCACCAAACACAACTTTCCTAACTTAACGTCTGTTGAGTGGAAACAATAGAAAACAGACGCGCGGCAGATTTTGTAGGTACAGCAGGACATCATCTGCATATCAGCGGATCTGGATCTCATCGGAAACTGGATGCAGTGTGTGTCGACTGTTTCATAGACAATCTGTCAAATTGTGTACACACAAACACGCAAAACTTACATACGCAATTATTGAAATTCCAGTTCTTGGAAATAAAGTTTGAGTTTCTGAAACAGTAAAAGAGGCAGCCGGGAGATGGCCTCAAAATTGGGAGTGTTGGCGGGTCAGCTGGTTAATGGGTTCTCCTCGTGGTTTTTCTTTGCTTCAGAACACGGTGCAGAGCGCCCAGCGTTTCCTCCTGAAGTCGAGGAGGTGAAACATCGACACTGACGGTAAAGCCGAGCTCAGACTTTCACAGTTTAAACCAGGGTTCAGTTTTTTCTTTGGAACCCCGCTGAGTGCCGGAGTGTCCTGGTTTGAACTGAAGGAACAACGCTTTTCAGGTTGTTCTAACAGTTTTTACATGTTTTGTCTGTTTTTTGTCGGGTAGGCGGACAGTGCCATCACAGCGATGATGTCATCAGAATTAAAACAGGAACACTTCCTGTTTCAGAGGCTGACCTCCTCTGTTTGTGACAGCAGCAGGATATGCTCTTCGCTCAGCATGTATTTTACTTCTTCCCTTTGAGTTTAATAAAAATCTTTTACCACCTCAAATAAAACATCTGTCAGCAACAGCGATTCATATAAATCAAACAACAAAATCAAACTTTGCTTCCTGTGAACCTGATCGCCTTCACGTCACATCTGCATCACCTCGGCGAAGCAGATGTTTCCTGCTGATTCCCGTCTCTTCAGTCTGGATTCACTTATGGATTAAAACAGACAACAGGGGACTTTTAATGTGAAACGCTGAAGCTTTGACGTGCTCGAGCGTTACAGCTCGACCCCAGGGTTGTCGTTACGGAAACAGACGAGTCAACACAAACTGATCAGATGTCTCAGAGGGATCGATGTATCGCCTATTGGCTAAAAGCGTCATTATTATTAATTATTCAAATTCATGTCTGAGGCTTCATTGTGTAAATAATCTGTAAATCTGAGGTTTAATTGTACTTTATTAAACTTAAAGTTAAGCATTCACACTAGTTTATCTTTGTGTGTTTATTTTCAAAACCTTAACAACAAAAAATGCATGAATTAAATAAATGACTGTACATAAACGATGGCTGTAGCTGAGGAACGCCTGCCCCCAAATCTGACCCCTGGTCCAGAATCTCCAGACCAAACCTTATCTTTTGTTGAGTCAGACCTGAAATCAGCCGAGCAGGAGGCTCATTTTCTTATGCACTTCCATACAGAACAGAGGAGGCGCCCTCTGCTGGCCATGAGAGACTGCAGGTTTATGGAGCTCCATCTATCTTCGATACAGAGAGAATAATGGCAAATTTGATGAGGGTGATTCTAGTTTTAATAAATCTGAGGTCAGCTCATTGCTCGGTGGTCTTTAGTTTTTCAGACATCACTTCCAGCTGCTCTGACCTTTAAATAAAAAATTTCTTCTCTTCTTCACACTCACCTGTGTGCCCTTTGTGATGAAGGCCTGAAGCTCATTAAAGCAGCTGGTTCCATCACTGCTGACTGAACTAGTCACAGAACACATTAACGCTGCAACAATCCAACAAGAAGCTCCAGCAGCTGGAAAAAAGGGCTGTAAACACCACTGACTCCAAAAGATCAATTAATATAAATAATAATTCATGAGCAGAATCTGCAGCAGCGGTGCCTCTCAGGCAGAGTCGACTTTAACCTTGATCAGCTGATCATTTTCCTGCTCAGAGAAACCTCTGGATCTTTATGACCGTCCAGCTGCTTTGGCGTCCTCTTGTAGCTCCAGGTTTGGGCTCCTCCAGCAGTGAATATCTCCGCAGACATTAGTCAGCGCAGAGAGGTCAGCTCAGAAGATCAGAAACAGAAGCAGCCATGATGTGAATAAGGTCTGCAGCTTGCGGGGCCAGGATCTGTGAGAACCTGACCCTCAGGCGTGATCTCTCTGGACACAGCCGGGGATGCTCTGCTGTTCTCTGGTCAGCTGATCCACGGCGGCGTTCACGGCGGCTCGGACCAGTGAGCGAGCCGTCTGAAGCAGTCGCTGCTCACTGTGGTCAAAGCTGAGGAGGTGGAGGAGAAGGAGGTGGTTCGCTGAGGACGAGCTGGCCTCCCAACACTCCTCTTCCTCTTCCTCCTCCTCCTCCTGAGGGCAGAGCTCAATTCGGATGGAGGGGCGGTTTGCCGGTGCCTGAAGGTTCCCAGAGGAAGTCTGGAACGCTTTCTCCTCCACTGCAACCTCAGATGAAATGAGGAGCTCATTATGGAGGTCTGGACCGGCTTCATCGGCGTCACAGAAAACTTCAACTTTGACTTCAACTGGTGGAGCGCCCGCAGTGATGTCATCGACCTTGCGGGCGCTTTGGGCTGTTTCTGCTTGAGCTTCCATAACTTCCTCCTCCATTTCTCCTGCTGTTGGTTCTTCTAGACTTTCTGCTGCAGCTCCGTCCTGCACTGGCTCAGCGGCCGTCTCCACCGTGGCCGTCACCGCCTGCACGCCGTCTGTCTGAACCTCTGCAACCGCCATCGCGTCTTCCTTTGACCGCTTCTTTCTGACAAAGAACCCGTGCAGTTTTTTCTGGACGCTCAGTGGATGATCGCTGCCATCACTCTGCTCATCAGATGACATCCTGGACTTTCTGAGCTTTGGCCACGCCCTCTTGTTAAACTTCTCCTGCAGCTCCCCCTCTGGTTGAACTGAACCATCGTTTTGGTGCTTGTCTGAATTTTTTTCGAATTTCTTTGTTTTCCTTCTGATACAAACAAGCTCTGAGAAGAACCTCCTCCACCACCTGCAGCGCCCCCTGCAGGTTCCTGTGGGTGGAGCCTCTCCCTCCACACTGCTGCCTTCCTTCAGATTGACTTCTCTTTGTGCTGCAGCGGCCGAACATGTCGCCGTGGTTTTATTTTCCATCTCCTCCTTGTTATCCCCGATCTCAGATGGGTCGTCCCCCTCGCTCCTGGTCCTGGTTTTTCCCAGCAGCAGCCTCGGAGGACCCGTCAGCTTCCTCTTCAGACCGGCCCTCTCTGCTCGGCGAGTGTCTGCTCCGCCTGCCGTCGCCATGTGTTGGAGAGCTGTTTCCTGTGATTCCTGGAGGTGTTTGATGAAACCTGCAGACAGAGAAGCTGATTGATGAGCAGCAGATTATTGAACTGAAAGGTTTTCTGCTCTCGGGCTTAAACCTCATCCTTTCGTTACACACAGATTTAATCAGCGCTCAACAAGAAACACAGACGCTGTTTCACTGGCAGCCTCTCAGACACAAACCAGGCTCATAACAAAATAACAGCACATCAAGCCGAGTGTGAAACCTGCAACCTGATGATATAATCAGTATTTTAGAAAATTGAGCATTTGATCCTGAAATGAGTAACTGATCGAGGAGAAAGCTGGACTTCCAGCCGCAAAGCTGTGAGACGATGCGCTGCGGGGGGAGAACGACCCATCCACACACCTGAGTCTGGGTACAGGTGTGCAGGTCAACGTGAAGCTCTTCAGTAGAGCTGGTGGGAGGAGCTGAACACCTAAAGGCAGGTAACCTTTACCTGGTCCTTCTGCGTCTCCGGCTGTTTTCAGGCTGTTAACGGTCGTCAGCTTAACTCAGTATGGAAATAAACTCTGAGCCGGTCTTCATAACTTCCTACCAGGAGGCCAGGCTGCACCGGCTGAGGTCTTTCGTGAAC
This sequence comes from Bujurquina vittata, assembly GCA_015106715.1. Classification (NCBI taxonomy): domain Eukaryota; kingdom Metazoa; phylum Chordata; class Actinopteri; order Cichliformes; family Cichlidae; genus Bujurquina; species Bujurquina vittata. Next base: position 12,308 of record VUQK01036332.1, on the reverse strand, counting down.
TTTAAAGAGCTCCATGGAGAACAGAAGGAGACCTGCTGACATCCACCTCTGAGGAGCTCGCCATCGGTCTCCTTCTGCTTCAGGTCATTCGGTGAAACTCGGGGACCAGTCTGAGCCAGACACCTCCTGTCAGTGTCTAACCTCCGACTCAAAGTGACAGGAAGTTTGAATCAGCTGATCAGTGCTCAATAACCTGCTGCCTCAAAAACAGAAACTTCCTCCTCTCACATAATAAAACTACCTGCTCACTGGGTGTCATCAGATATGCAGTGATGATGTCATCAGGCAGGCATGGATCAGAGATTAACAGATAAATTCTCACCTGCCTGCTTCCTGCTGATCGGATCTGTTTCTCTCGGTGTCGTCAGGAAACAGCGAGCTCATCTCTCTCCTCCGCTGCCACTGCTGCTGCACCTCCTCAGTTTCCATAGCAACCACACTGATTGGCATTTTTTGTTTTACACAAATTGCTTTTTCAATAAAGTGGCGGTGGGTGGGGCGGGGGAGGGGGAGACAGCGATGTCCCCTGGGGGAGAGCAGCAGGAAAGAGGACGGTGTTTCTGTCCTGTAATCAAGTTTGTGTCATCAGTCCACACACACACACACACGAGTCCTCACAAAGAGCGCACACTTGGCTCACTGGCATCATTTAATACAGCGCAGTGTGCTACAGCCACCTGTGTCACCATCCACCTGTCAGTCAAAGAGGCCACGCCCCTAATACTGCTTTAACCTGGTGAATAACTTTATTTATTAATTTGTGCATATGAAATGACACTGATGACTACACAATTAGAGGCTCCAGTGCAACAGCAACAACAACAAAAAAGAAACTAAATCACAATCAATTAAAAAAAAAATTCACATTAAAAGGGCGACTTTCTTCTAACTTATAGTCCTCAAAAATAGCATTTTAGTTCTTGTATTTTTCATCTTTTTAAGGGCTTTTATGATTGAAGACCACCGAGCATGGAGATTAGGGGTAACTTTTATAACCTTGGACTTAAGTAAATATCCTTTCCCTAAAACCAAAATGGTATTTAATTCAAAGTCTTCTCTTTCCCTGTCCATGAGACCATAAATGATGTCCTTTTGCAGCCGAGGTGCTTTAGCAAACAGCCAATCATACGCTTCAGATGATCCGAATAAACAACAGTTGGTTTCAAATATCGCTGGTGCAGAAGGTCATTGGGTGGATAGGTCCCATTCAAAATCTTAACATGAACTTTTTAAAAGCCAGCCGGCTAATATCTCGTGATAAACCACGAGTTTAGACTGGCAGTTATCTATTATTTGTGTTCCCTTTCAGCAGTCATTGGATAAATGACTTCCTAAATATATCACCGTCGACTGTATGGCTTTAACACCTCTCTTAATGAGTTGGATGGTAAGACATTAACTCGCTCTTATTCGAGCTCGAAGCTTTTTTTTTTGATGCCATTTGTTCCTTGTTCTCACTTCCTTTAATGGCCAAACTGCAGTCAGTCCACATGAGCAGGGCTGAATCTCAGAGTTGGACTTAAAACATGGGACAGAAACAGTTCAAAATCGACGCTGCACCCGGTTCATCATCTTGCCAGAAGTCGTGCTGACAGCAGCTCATTCACCATGTGCTGGAAAATGTTCCCCAACAGGAAGTGATAGCAGGCACATTAAGCCCCGCCCCAGCATTCGTTTTAGCTGATCTGAACTTTGTCCTTCCACAAACACTGAATCACCAAGACGACACGGGTTTAAAAGTCAAACTAAAATAAATGTTTTGTAAAAGCTTTATTTATCTCTGATCATGAGACCACGCACCATGTGTCAGGTGGGCAATACCAGGAAACACTGATGGCGCTGACGGAGGCAAAAGTTGTCTCGTATCCATGCATCCGGATCGTATCCTCCTCCAGTGCTCACGGACAGCAGTGCGATGCTTCTTTCTGCATTGCATGAGGTCGACGTGTCTTTGGTCAGCTGACACAAATGGCCTGCAGACTCTGGATCCTGATGGTGTTCAGTCTTGGCCCTCCACAGCTGTTTACCAACTATCGGATGGATCTAGAAGATTTCTTTAGAGGAAGATACGATTTTTTAAACATCCATTTAAAATGTCCAGAAGGGACGTCAGAAACTGGAAGCAGATTAAATGAGGTTTCAAATGAGGAGATACTCGGTCTGAACTGTGGCTCAGGAGGTTGAGCAGGTCACCTACTAATTGGAAGGTTGGTGGTTTGATTCCGGACTGCATGCCAAAGTATATTTGATGGCATTTACACCACGATAGCCAGGTGCCCCCACCCTGACGGGGTGAGGGGCTCATGGTTGTGTTTTGTGCGTAGTCTTTGATTGTGTGTACTTGAGTTTCTGCACTCCTGATGCTGTCTTTGTTTAGCAGGTAGGGAGCACATGCTAGCTCACACTTTCACTGCTCTTTAATCACCATTTTCTTTCAAATAATGAAACACGGCCTCGTGTGTTTGCAGATTTGCTTGGATCTAATCTAAACGTACAGAGTTTGGAGATGAATAAATTAGACCTGATGAGTTCTGTGTGCTCATTTCTGTGACTGCAGCCAATAAAATCCCTGTGGGACTGTCCCTTTAAAGCCTGAATCATTGATCAGTGATCAGGTATTGATCTGCTGCAGGCTCTCTCGCTCCTCTATTTTTAAACGTGAAGGAGAAGCTCAGCAGCTTTTGTTTCTATGGCGATGGAGGGTAAAAATACATCCATCTGTCCCTAAGCAACAGCACGCTGACCAATCAGATCGCCCAACAGGTGAGACTGACGGGAAGCTGTTGGGAACCTTGATCCAGGTTGTGGGCGGTGCCTGATGGTGGGTTGAGGAGCGACATGAGTGGCACAAAGGTACACACACGGTCACGTGGTGTGAAGAGAGGAGAGCAAACTGAACAGGACAGCAAAGGTGGAAGAAGGTGACGGCGTCTCCAAACAGCCACACCAAAGGCAGCGCTAAGCTCAAACCTGGACACAAGAGCAGCTAGCCGGCCTGAGCGTGCAGTGCAAACAAGCTAGGTGGCAGTGTTGTAGTACTCGAGATCGGTCTTGGTGTCGACACCGGTCTCGAGACCGCTTTTTGATGGTCTTGGTCTTGTCATGGACTCGACCTCATTTGGTCTCGGTCTTGTCAT
>VUQK01036325.1:3930-15323 GCA_015106715.1 Bujurquina vittata | reverse complement strand
TTTTAAATGCAAACACGCAGACACACACTCACCACATCCACACACACACACACACACGCACACACACACGCACAGCCTCTGTCTGAGCAGCTCAGTGTCCGGAGGTGTGAGGGTCGGGGATTATGAGGCTGATCCTCTCTCTGCCCACATTCCAACACAAACATCAGTCACTGAGCAGCTCAGCGGTCACAGTCACACACCTGCACGGCTCTCACTGGCAGCCATGTTTTAGCCCGTATGAAGTTGTTTCCTGCACCCTGGTCAACCATACTTAATTCATTTTCCCCACAATCAGGGCCTCGTTGTAACATCAGTTGTGACCAGCAGCAGTTTATAAAGAGACCAAACTCATACTAAGCAGATGTGCCCCTTCCTTATACTTCCTCTCCATGCACCTCATAGGTGTGAGCAGGTTTCCTTTGAGCACTTAGGAAGACGCTTCAGCTCAGCTTCATCTCTCAGTGATCTGCAGAATTTTATGGTGGAAATTATTTATGCAAAGAAAAACAAACAGCAGGTAGCATATGTGAGGCTGTCAGGCTCATTTGAAATAATTATTCCAAATTTCTCTTTGATGCTGTCCCTGCAGAGTCGTAGCAGCTTAAAGAGTCGATGCTTCTGTCTGATATCTGCTGCTTTAGTGCCTTTGGGTCGGGGAATTACCCTTCTTAGACCTGTCACTGATAGATGATTTTACTTTATCAACCTTCGTTCTGAAATAACTCTGCCTCTGACTGGCTGTAAGAAATAAACGTGTTCAAAAACCTCTGTGCTGCATCCTGTTCAGGATCTTTCTGACTGCTGATTGTATTTTTCTCCATAAATAAAGACATTTCCAGCATGAACTGCTGCTTCAAATTCATCAGAATGCAGAAAATGAAGTCATTGATGCTTCATAAGTATTTATCTCGTGCACCACGGCGCTGTGCAGCTGAATAAATGAGAAAAAGGAGCTGAGAAGGTAACATGAGTCATGCAGAGGCAGGAAGTACTGGAGACGAAAAGCTGCACGAGCGCGCAGTGAGAACGAGAAACCAAGGACGAGATAGCGGGGGGAGGACAGATAAGACAGGCAGGTATGCAGACAGGTTAATTGGCCCCGGAGAGAGAGGCCCTGATAAAAGCTGATGAAAGCCGAGTGATGATGAACCCCCCTTCCTCTTTTCAGCGTCATGCAGTTTATGTGCTGAAGAGAAGAGTTTAGATAACGTGGATATTCAGCCCTTCATCTGTTTCCTGACTCATAAACATCTGCAGATGGCCCATAAATCGGGATAAGAGCGAATGGTAACATCTCCGAGTGATGCATCCCTCAAAGTGGTGTGCCGTGCCGGCTGGAGTCGATCTGTTAAAGACCCGTCGGCTGGTTTCACACCAACCGTGGGAAAAGCAGCACATACACCACAGCGCTGGTTGTGACTCTGCTGATTACAGTTGCTTTAAGCCTAAATTTACAGCTCATCAAGTGGAGAAACATTAAACCAGATTAAAAACACAAGGATCCTCACAGGAGCCAGCTCCTACATCATGGACTTCAGGACCTTTGTGACTGCTCCAACTTTCTACTGTGGACGTTTCTGCCTGTAAACAGGATGATCATCTCGCTGCTCACACGTGCATCAGAGCAGCGACACAACGAGGCTGCCTCTGACTCCCGGGGGTGAGAACGCAGCGTCTTCCTGATTGTTTCAGCTGCTGTTTTCAGACTGGGAGCTGAATTTTGTGGAAAATACTGGCTGCACAATCAGAATCAGAAAATCTTTATTGATCCCAGAGGGAAATTTCAGTTGTTACAGCTGCAGCTGTTTATCACATAAAAGGAGAAACACTAATCATTTAAAACCAGAAGCAGTCTAATAATCTAAATCATACTGACGTGAAGTGAAACGGCAAGAACGATAAACTGTGAGCTCAAAGCTGCTGGAAGCTGATTTAATGAGCACAAACAACAGCTGCAATGAAGCACTTCATCTGTGACTGCCTGTTTTATGTTTGGAGCTCCTGACTAACCTCCATTAAGATCAGTGATGGGCTGTTTACCCTTGTTTGGTGAAGTCAAAGGGAGATTAATCGACTGAACAATGAGAAACTGTAAAAACTGTGACCTCAAAGATTTAAGAAGCAGGGATTTCATCGATTCTCTGAGAATATATTCATGAGAAACTACAGCTGTAAACTTCCTGCATACCTGAAATATCCACAGCCCCTCCTCCTCCTCCTCACCTGCATCCTTCAGCTGTTCTGCTCCCTCAGATAATAGCTGAAAGTGTTCCTTTTTATCTGTGTGTGTGTGTGTGTGTGTGTGTGTGCGTGTGTGTGTGTGTGTGTTGATGGACTCAACAGGTGTGGGAGGGGAACTGTTGAGACTCAAAGGAGACTCAGCATTTATCACCGCCCTCCTCCTTTTTAGTTCCTGCTGTCTCTCTTCACAGATAATGATACCCACTGGTGTGTGTGTGCGTGTGCGTGCGTGTGCGTGCGTGTGTGTGTGTGTGCGTGCGTGTGCGTGCGTGCGTGTGTGTGTGTGTGTGTGTGCGCGCGTGCGTGTTATGGTGAGCAGTGACTCTAGCAGATGGTGGATAAACTGCTGATCTGTGAAATAACAGATGAAATCTTTGATTTTTCCTCACTAAAGTTCATCCTCTGGTCCTGACGACGGCACAAAGACGTGAACATCCAGTAACATTCAGGTCTACATGGAAGCAGACGTTTGTGGATGTGGGCATAAATTCTCCTATGGGGTGCCCTCAGGTCGGGGGTGGGCAAACCTTTTGGCTCTGGGGCCACACTGACTTTTTGAAATTTGACAGATGGGCCGGGCCAGTACCAGATGCATACTTCTCAAGCATTAACATAAAAAAGGCATTACAGTGTTAACACTTACTTTTACTTTTAGTGGGAACAGTGTTGTTTTTGCCACTGCATCAGAGTCTGGTGTTAGTTTGTTGTAGTAATTCTCAGAATCCTCGACATCAGTCACAGTTTTGATAGCATTTAATTTGGGCAATTGCGTACCAATCTTTACCAATCAGATTAAAGAGACCAACAGGCTGGGTGTGGCCCACAGGCCATAGTTTGCCCACCGCTGCCTCAGGTTTAAAACTGTGTTTTCAGTAGAAAAAACGTGGTCGATTGCCATGGTAACGTATGCTGCACAGAACCACCACCTACTGAATAAGCAGTTTCCTGGAATATGGCAGCACTCCTGGGAGAGCCCGTGGGCCTCCCTGTGCAGGCAGTGACTGTCAGTTAATGCTCGCATTACTGAACGGCTGCATGGCCGGGTGTACGAGCGTGTTGGTGTTTACCTGCATTTCAATGATGCATCACTGCAGAGGCTCAGAGATTACACACAGAGAGATGCTTGAAGTGTGACTTTAAAGGCGTACGGGGGCTGCGTTCACACCACAGTTCACAGGAGCACTGACCTGGCTATAAGAGTGAAGCCATTTCACTGTTTAAGCACCAAATCCTGGGACTTGCTGCCAGCTTGTCCCGTCTTCTCATATTAGTTCTTGTTTTCAGTTTAAGACCACCAGGGCTGCAGCGAAACAAGTGAGGCTGTGCACACCTTAAGCCTAAATTTGAAAGGATTCTTTATTGTCATTCGCATTTGCATGCAGTGGAACGAAATTCTGCCCTCAGGTCGCAGTATTGTAATAGTTGTGACAGTTTTTCAAGTATATTAAAGAAGAATAAATATGACACACACGCATATCTATAGTGTAGTTGTGCCGTAACAAAGGGCATTGAGCCTGTCAGCTTACACAGTCAGCGTCTGGCTTTAAATGCAGCCATACATCACTTTTCCTCTCATACACTGTATTTATCCTCTTCATGTTTTCTAATATTGCCGTTTTATCTTCCTTTGTAAAAATTGTGATTGGACAGATGCTGCAAAGTCTGTCTCTTTCATGTGAATACATTTGTTGCTCCATTGATAAATACTGGGTTGATTACCAGGTTCATGTGACCACTTAGCCAGACTGTAGATGTTAGCATGAAGCCAGAAAACAGGAAGATACTCTATTGCCAAAAGTATTCCCTCCCCATCCAGATCATTGAATTCGTGTGTTCCAATCATTTCCATGGCCACAGGTATAAAGCAAGCACCCGGGCATGCAGACTGCTTCTGCAAACATCAGTGAAAGAATGGGTCGCCCTCAGGAGCTCAGTGAATTCCAGCGTGGTACTGTGATAGGATGATACCTGTGCAACAAGTCCAGGCCTGAAGTTTCCTCACGGCTAAATATTCCACAGTCAGCTGTTAGTGGGATTACAACAAAGTGGAAGCGATTGGGAACAACAGCAACTCAGCCATGAAGTGGTAGGCCATGTAAAATCACAGTGGATGCTGAGGGCCATAGTGCACAGAGGTCACCAACTTTCTGCATAGTCGATCACTGCAGACCCCCAACCTTCATGGGCCAGATTAGCTCAAGATCAGTGTGTAGCGAGCTTCATGGGATGGGTTTCCATGGCCGAGCAGCTGCATCCAAGCCTTACATCACCAAGCTCAATGCAAAGAATCAGATGCAGTGGTGCAAAGCACGCCACCACTGGACTCTAGAGGAGTGGAGACGTTTTCTCTGGAGGGATGAATCACACTTCTCCATCTGCCTATCTGATGGATGAGGTTGAGAGATACTGGCGTCTGGCTCGAATCCAGTCTGGAGTTGCCCTTGGTGAGAGGCTGTGCGCTGGGGTGGGTATTCTTGTACTCCCTCTTAACTTTAAACCTAAACGTAACATTATTTTTCATTTAATCATCGTTTTTGCCTTTTTCTGTTTCACCTTCAGAACTTTCACTTGCACGCCTTTTGAATAAAAAGCTACTGCCTGCGATCCGAGCGCCCGACGCGGTAACGAATGGCCGCCAGCTCGTATCTCAGGATTCAGCTCGTATCTCAAACAGGAAATTGACTCGAGATGCAGCTCGTGTCTTAAAAAACTTGTATGCCGAGGAGCTCATATGTCGAGGTACCACTGTATATATAATGTTTAGATTCATCAATCAGTCGAATTTTATTCCTCCTGTTTAGCTAATTAGTTGCCGGTCTTGAGGTTTATGAGGAGACAGCGCTGAAAAGTTTTGTTGGCTCAGAATTGCTCACGCTTGCAGAGACAGAGATGAATTCTTTAAACAAGAAGGAGGCAGTGTGACGTCCACATGGTGCCTCGAGCTCGGCCGTGGACCTGCTTGTGCGAATGAAAAACTGTGGGGGTGACTCCTTCAAACTTCCATCAGTAAAATCCCTGAGTGTGAATGAACGGATTAAATCTCATAACTGCACGACAAACTGCCGTCAGACTGTGTGAGCATCTCAGAAGGAAAACAAGAAAAGGTCTTGGGCATATAAAGTGAGGGTAACTGTCTTGGCAACAAGCCCAAACCTCTCATTTGTAGTAATAATAGAAGCACTTAATGGGTTGCAGATGTGACGGAGACTTTCCTTCCCACCTTCAATCTGCTGACTGCGTCTCAGTCATGCTACCAAAGCTTTGAAATCTCACTCAAAAAGAGTTCGATGTGACACCGATCCCTTCCTTAAAGAGGAGGACGAGGATCCCTGAGAAGAGGAATTCCCCCCACAGACTCGGACATCTGCTCCGTCTGGTCTTCCTTTCAGTGCAGCCTTCACATATATCCGCTCTAATTCCCTGGATTTCCTCCGCCTCCCATCACATCACACTCTCCAGCTGCTTGGTTGCAGCTCAGCCCATGAACCTTCCCACTGCCGCATTTAGAGGATCGGATTCCTCTTCGAGTGTGAAGAGAAATGTGATTCCTGAAGTGAAACCAAGATCCAGATTCCACAGTATATCCAGTTGTTCCTCCCCTGTTTGGGATGCACAGTTGAGCTATGTGCACAGAACTGCAAAGATTCCCAAAAACTCTTTCAGTAAAATCTTAGCGTCAGAACTCACCAAACGAGCCCAATACTTTTGTACTTAAAGGACTTTTACCGTGACAGTATTTATCCAGTAGTATTTAAATCATTTCACTTAAGTAGAGTATTGAAATATGAACCCTTTTCCAGCCACTATTCAGAGAAATTGTGCTCAGGCTTCGCGAGGATGGCGCTGAGTCTGTGAGATTTTGAGTGTTGTGCAGAAATCTGATTCCAGCCGAGCCGTGGCTTAGCGGCAAGCACCGTCTCATAGAAATCCGATTCCTTTCTGAACAATGCCCTCAGCTACACATTTTCCTCCTCTTCATCATTAACCAGAGCAGTGACAGATGAGCGTGGTCGCCCACTAACCAGCACAGTGTTTAGTGCTCCATTAAGTCGACACCTATAAAAACACTCACCTGCTCGTTGGCTCATTGTGGAGGCTAACCGCTGCCAAACACTCAAACTTTAATAGTGAGTTTAATGGATCTGGGTGTGTACCTGCAGTGTGTGTGGTGTGCGTTCGTTCATGGGGAATCAGTGGTGCGTTGTGGCCTGTGGCTGCTGACTCATCGGCCCACACTTCCAGTCAACTGACCCCTGGGTCAGCGGCTCCGCCCACGGAGCGTGCACGCTTACGCATCGCGCACATGCAGCGATGAATATGAGCCATTCAGCCCACACCTCGCTCACTCCACGGGCTGTAAAAATCGCACTATTGTTCTTGCAGTGTTCAGCGTGCTCAGCACAACAGGAACACTCGGGAGGTGTTGATTTACACCGCAGGCTCTTGGGGATACTGTATGTGACTGCATCTGACCTCTGACCTCCTGTCAGCAGTGATGAAGCACTCGCTGTCGCATTTTTAGAAGCTTTTAAAAAAAAACTGTCTGCATGGGAAACTTCCTCTTCCTGTTATATTACGGTTCAGAGGTCAGGGTGTGCTGCTGCCGATCTAAAGGTTACTGATTTTCATGATGTTGTTTTGTGCACATAAGAGGAATTCCCCTCATATCCAGGGACTGCTGGATCGCTCAAAGTTGTGCATTTAATTAGCAGGACAGTGCACAGCGACACTGCTCCAGGCTGTTGCAACTCTCTGTTTATGGAAGGACAAAAGTTGTATTGGTTTTCTTCTTTGTGCAGTTTTTGTCGTCATACTGTAAACAGTATTAACACTACCGGTATTTAATGCTTGCTTGGATCACTTCAGTCCTGCAGAACATTTTTCATTTGTTCTATCAGATTCAACTTAAAACGCTTCAGGCTCCCGATTCTTCAAAAACAGCCTCTGCAAGTTCAGGCAGAACCTTCTCCATGAAGGGCTCGGCCGGTCGCGGCCTCTGGGCTGAATAAACACAGGAATGTCATTAAAGCCCGTTAATGCTGCTCGTGTGTTCGGCTTTACTGTTATGGAATGTAATGGTGAGAGCACAACAACAAAGACCTCCTTTCACTGGAAACGAGACCAGAAGCGTCTCAGCTTTCTCCAAAGAGACGGCAGAAATGACAGAGTATGAAGTACTGCACTCGCATCTCAGTGAAGTATGAGTGAAGAATAATTAAAGTACAAAAGTACTTCAGTCTCCTGTATGAATTCAGAGTTGTGAGAAAAGCAATGAAAGCTGGAAACATGGAAGAAATGTGAGCAGGAACTGAAAGACAGACGATCTGAAACTCAACGTTCAGGTAAACGTTCAGGTGAACCTGGGTTAGAGTTTGATGAAATCCCTCTAAACACCTTAAAAACCCGTCTGTGTAGGAACAATACAGAGTCTTTAAAGTGAACGGTGTTACAATAATGGTTTTACTTTGATCACTGGGTTTTATTTTTCCAGTTAAGCTGAGAAAGTCAGAACACAGAGAGGAAACTAAAGAGGAAAGCAGGGAGAAGCTGTTTATCTCAGCATGAAAGCTAAATGTGAACTCATAAATTAAGAGGAGTAAAACTTAAATAGCTAAAGATCTTTGGAGTGGAAAGTAGAAGCAAAAGCCCATAGTGACATTTAAACCCTGGCCAACAGAGCCAGAGTTCATTAATGATTCTTAATGATTCAGTTTGGAGCTCATTTACCTCCCATAATCATTCATTAGCTCGAGACGCGGCAGCCACATCAGCTCCATTTGCTGGCTCGGACCGGCTGCTCTGAATCTTGGCGCTGCATAAACAGGGATGAGGTTCTGGGGACAGCGACTGACGGGCTCTTCACACAGAGCCAGAAGCTTCCTCGACAAACGCTGGACAGATGTGAACATCTGTACACATGCTGGGACTCAAATCGGGAGCTGAATTCCACAGAAACCAGAGTTTCAGAATGCACAGCTGCTCCCAGAAACCAGGAATCACATGGGACATCAAAATAACTCCCAAACGCTGGGTACTCGCAGGAGGAGTCCCCAGAGGAGGCAAATATGAGCTCCTCTGTCACACTGAAGGAAAAGCCTGCAGACCTCATGGAAAACCAGCCAGCAGCAGGGCAGTGCCCCCAGACTGTTCGCCACCTCAGTGCATTCTGATCAAGCAGGCCGGTCACTAACACAATACACCTGCAGCATAACTAAAGCCATGATCACCCAGTAGGTGTCATGGTCTTAGCTATGAGCCTGTTTGTTCTTGCATTCCTTAATGAGATGCAGACGGGAGGCTACAGGAAGACATCCAGGACTGATTGTTGGTCCTTCTTCAGGCTACTCTTTGCTATATTTGGCATCAGTTCGCTAACCCCGCTTCATTCCCTTTCAGGCCTTTGTTACTGTGTTGAATTCACCTGTGCCTTATTAAACACCTGCACCTACTTCACCCGTTCTGTTTGCACATTCATGCCATTAGTTTCTGCTTCCCTCCTCGGTTCCTTATTACACCCTCGTTACAGTGCTGATTGAGGTGACCCGTGCCTTATCACCCCTCTCTGCCTGTTCTCGGTCTTTGGCAGCTAAGTCTCAGCTCCCTCATGACCATGAGCTTCCTGCACCCTGTGCAGAGCTGTTTTCTGGTGTTTTTGGCAGCAATCTTTCCCTCCCTGCCTCTCTATCACTATGCTGTCCTTTACTGCCCATGAGACTGTACCTGCTTAAACTTTGCCAACAGGAACTGGAAACAAAGCTAAAAATGGTAATAAAAATGAAGTCAAGTGAGTCTGATAATAGTGATGCAGCCTGGAGCGTTTCACCTCCCTCCATCTAAGAAGGCACAATCTCTGCTTTATTTGTGTGTTCACCATAATGCACTGTTCCTCTGTATTGTTGGCCTCACACAGTGACGGTTGTGCTCTCCTTTGGTGTTCCTTTGTGTGCTTTATTGTGTGACCTTTTTTAATTGTTGGCCCTTTGCAGCTGCCTGTGCTGCAGGTTTGAAACCCTTTTTTGTAGCAAACTCACACTCACTGTTCTAATGTCTGCAGACAGACAGCACTGTGGCGACGGCCGCCTGCTCAGACCCATAAGGTTGGCTGAATTGTTGCATGGCACCCTGACTCTGTCTGACAGTCTTTGAGGTTGTTAAGCTCTCTGAAGTGCCTGCGGTCGCACTGCGTGTTGAGACTCGGAGAGTGTCAGCACTCATCATGAACCTGAAGGCAGAAAACTGAGAGCTCACCCTGCTGGAGCGTGCCTCGGCGCTGCATGGAAGCAAATCCAATAAAACCAACACACCTGCATGCAAACAACCTGCACAGAAACACACTGAAAATACACAAAGCTGCACGTTTTCCTGGCTGCCACCTCTGCCTGCAGGCATCGCCTCATATTTGAAGAAGGGAGAAAATACCAAACACTGATTAAAGAAATATGTCTGATGGGTGTTTCTGTGCCAATGCAGAGAACAGTGATTGTTCACTGAATTACCAATAAAATATTACCAGACTACAAAAACACACGGATCTTTCTTTCAAAGGTGTCCCAACAAACTGAATACTTTTAAGGTAGTTTGAATGTTTGGCTTCAGTTTGCAGATGCTTTAGAGCCGTTTTCCAAATGACAAAATCTGTTTTCAAATGGATTTCTTTTCGTCTTGCGTCCTGCCGACAGCTGGCTTCAGCTCACTGGAGCCTGTGAAAACCAACGTGCAGAGACTTGAAATTTCTGATGAGGATTTCCCGTTTTTTGTCAAATGTATCGTAGCGTGGGCAAGTCGCAGCAGGTGGCTGTTATTAAAACTTCTTCCACTTTTCTTCAGTTTAATGTTGAACCCTTGCAGGTGTTTGATTTGTGCTACTTTTGTCAACAACTGTTCAGGTTTCCTGGCTGCCTTCCAACACCTCCTTTATGTCAGACGGACTCTTCACAGAAAGCTGATCTCACCTTCAGGTCAAATTCTCCTACAGTTTTCAAAGTATTCTGACAGGTTTTGCGTAGGGGCGGCAGCCTCCAGCTCTAATGGGGGCACAATGAGATGGTCTCAAGTCATCCATGGGATACTAATGACCCACCTTCCAGTGAGCCCCAGAGCTTTTTCTTTCAGCTGGTATATGTGGCCACTACTTCAAGTTCATTTTCCATTACTTGTCTCTCCAAGCACAACTGTTTTTACTGAAGAAGAAAGAAGGAGAAGAAATCCCTTTGTTAGTCCCACAGTGGGGAAATTCAGAGTAGCAGCAGCAAAGGCATTGTACAGAGGAGAAACTAGTGTACAATAAAAAAAAAAAAGTATAAAAATACATAAAAATATAAAATTCAAAAGAGATAAAGTAGAAAGCAGATTCAGAGCTGTTCACACTGTTCTTTATATTGATATTACTGTCACTATCTTTATATCACCGTAGCAGCCTCTAAGTCCAGCCATTCTGTGTACACGTGCTCCCCAGTGGTTTTGTGGTAGGAAATAAGTGGAAACCTCAAACGCTGAAACGTCACATCTAAAATTGAAGCACCAAAAGCTGCATTTCCTCTGGAGTCCAGCAGAGGCGCCAGCAGTGATTCAGTCCCCATTGTTACAGGTCTAGTCAGGCCAGCTGTGGCTTTCTGATCCACTGGGTGTGGCTTGCTTTCTCCAGCTTTGGGGGGGGGCACCCCTTTTGGAACAGCTGACTCAATTCAGCAAGCAAGCAGGGGTACTTAAGGCCAGAGACAGGAGCGCTCAGGGCCAGTGACCGCCAGTATTTGCCAGAGAGTGTTTTGTGTCACAGACTGTGAATTGTGTGTTGCTGAAGCGGCTTCCTCCTGCTCGGTGGAGAGGAGGGTGCTTTTCTGTGTGTGAGGCCTTTTGCCTTACCTTGTTGTTTTGGGGTATTAATTGCTGTTTTTGGTTTCTCCCTTTTTGTTTTGTAGGCGATAGCAGCTTGTCCGTCACTTCTTGTTATAATCTTAATAAAAATCTCTTATCTTACCATGTCTCCTTTTGTCAACCTGGTCACTTGTTTGTTCCCCCATTTTATTTGATTGTTACTGATGATGATGACGTGTGTGTGTGTGTGTGTGTGTGTGTGTGTGTGTGTGTGTGTGTCGCTCCCTTTCTGTGTGTGGGTGCCTCTTTCTAATCGAGCTATTAAATATGATCTGTTC
>VUQK01036323.1:0-10094 GCA_015106715.1 Bujurquina vittata | reverse complement strand
GTTTACATTTTTTTATTATTTTTTTCAGCTCAGCGTTCAGTTGCTGGCTCTTTACACATTATTTTTAACCAAACCGATAAGCTTTGACAATGAAATAAACTGAACAGGAGGAGACAGAGTGCGTGCGGCTACAGTACGTGCCTCGGTTCTGTTAACCTGAGCCATGGGACTGTAGGAAGCCAGAGTAATACAGATTAGTACAGTACAGCACATACATATACTCAGGCTGTACTGTAACGCAACCTGTGTAAGCTTTAAAGTATTCATTAGAGTACAGCGGGCTGTAAATGAATGCGCTTCCACTATCACTGCTCCTCCTGGTGGATAAACAAGACATTACCACCATTTTCTGCAACTACTGCTTAGGGGCGTTCCCACCAGTGGCCGGAATGTCTACGTCATTAGCGGGGGATCACGTTTCGGCCAAGGTCCCGTCACGGATGGCCCGGCACTTTTTGGTGGCTACTACTGTACTTATTGCTAAAAAATATATATGGTTTAAATTATTAATTTATCTTATAAATCATGGGTGTGGTTCTTTTTGTGTATTCTCTCCTGATTCCTTATGTTCACAAATACCATTTAATCTGTGGGAAATGCAGAGCCGTATGCCTGAAATATCCATATTAAGGATATTTAGGGCAGTCTGAAGTCTGAGCTACAGTTTCACAGGGCTGGCCTCATTATTGAAATTTGGTCATGTTTAATATAAGCCTTCACCATTATTGCAGCTATATGACTGACCATTGGAAAAGCGTAACAGGCCCCCTTTAAGGAATTTTCTTTTGTGTGTGTGTGTGGTTTTTTTTAACAACAGCAGAAGCACACAAACCCAAAGATTTATGCAACTTTTCACGATATTGAAATCAGTGTAATAAAACCCCCCAAAACAAAGAACTGAGAGCTCAAAGACATCTGTGGTCTTTGCACACCTGCTGTGACGACTGTTGTTCTTTTCTTGCTCACCTGTGCGAATGTAAAGTTGCATAGCCTGTTGCTGCTGCCGCCGTTTGATGCGTGCGTATTGCTTCTTCAGGGCATAGATGTCGGTGCTCATTCTCTCCATCATCATGCCGTTAATGGCCGCTTGATGCTCTGCCCTCGCTCCTCCTCCTCCGCCGCCTCCTCCAGCTCCCACCGCTCCGGGGCTCAGCTCTGCGATGCTTCCCTGCTCGGCTCGATGGTCTGGATGCAAGAATACGTGTAGAATCAGAGCATGCGTCTGATAATAAAGGTGTTCCTGTAACACATGCTCAAATTCTTATCATTTCCACTTGTTCAGATTTGTTTTGTGACTGAAGAAATAAAGTTTTTAGAGTAAAATGTGCTGGTATTCAAAAAGGCAGATGGAGCAATTTAGGATCAAATCCAGTGTGCCTTTTCGACTCTTCTAAAGCTTCTTTTCTTACGCATTTGCTCACCCAGTTTTACTTTAATCAACATCAGCTTTACACTAGAAGATTGAGTACCAGCAAGAAAAAAAGAGTTGCTTGATGCTATCGGAGCGTCTATTTAAACCGCATTGTCTGATACCGTTTTGGAGACTGTATCAGTCTAAAATTACAAATTTCAAAGACTTTCAAAGTTTGCCCGGCAGGCTGAGTCACTCTTTCCCGTTTTCTTTGCCTCTGATTGCGTCACTGACGTGGTGCTTTTAGACAAGCAGCCTTTGAAGAGGCGATTTAGTGCAATTTGTTGAGTGAATTGTTGTTTTTTATCTCTTTAGCTTGACTGAAAGTTGAAAGTTATTTTCCATCTCAGTTCTTCCAGCAGGACACAGCGCAACCCCCTAAAGCCCTCAGTCTGGTTGCAGCTTTTTCATGTTTGTGCGAGTCGTTGAAGGAGGAGGAAGTGGGGATTTTGTCTGGAGGAAACAGATCCGAGTCTGTCAGTGCTTAAGAGTGAAATTAAGGGCAGGACATGAGGATTTGGGGCAGTAGTTTGTCTGGAACCACTTGGCTCCTGACTGTACCAACACCCAGGGCCACTATTTAAATCCTTTGAGGCATTTTGTGGGTCTGTGTGCTGACCTTTGAGATGTTTCTGGTATCTCTGCAGCTCGGGGGCCAGTAGCCCACCCAGGGGTCCCAGACAGCCGAGCGCAGTCACCACAGAATCTTCATCATCCATGTCGGCGTCGTCATCACTCTCCCAACTGCCGAGACCGCCACTGCAAGAAGATCACCATCACCACCAGGATTTCATGTCGCTGTTACCGCCACAGACCACACATGTAAACGTGTGTGTAATACCAACTCTTGCCAGATCTGGGATTACAAGTTGTATTTGTACAAGAGATTTTAGATGTCTTTAATACATATTTTTGGACTCAAACTGAACGGGTCTTCTTTCGTGTTTGTGTTTCTGAATATACGCGAGTGACAAAAATATTTTTGTTCACGTTGCTCAGTGTTGATGATCAGTGTCAGGGAGCAGATTTACAATGTTACAAGTAGTTAATTTTGCAGTCAGTTAAAAAAATAAAATGGGGCTACTGCTGGAATTCAACACTATTTACCTTATGAAAGCAGCGAGTAGCAGTAAAACACAAAGAAAAAGCAGAAATGGTCATACCTCCAGGGCATCTCTAGTGGTCACAAACAGCATAAAGTGTATTTAAAGGCAGTAAAGTGGAGAAATATGTAGTAGTTTTACACAACACTATTGATTTTCTGTGTTTAGAACAAACCTTCCATTGGATTTCACTGAGGTAGGGAATGGAGTGATGTTGTAGGTGTATTTCTCTCTTAGCTCGGCCAGCTGGGGGAAGGGAAACACCGCCATGGAGTAAACCTCCTGACAGACAGACAGAGAGGGGCGAGAAAGCCATGAGCACATTTACTGCTTCAAACCAGCATTTATGGAAAACGCGATGTTTGCCAGCTACCTGCATGAGCTCGGCGGGATCGATGAGGTTGCGCTCCAACATCTCCTGCGTGAGACAGCCCATGGTGCTGTAAAACTCATCCGCTGTCTGACAGTACTCTATCCTCCTGAAGAAAGAGGCGGTGAAAGAGCCAGGCTTGAGGTTAAAATTATATTTAAAACATTGGAGATCTAGAACACATGTAAGAACTTGAATATCTAATTTTATTCATGTCAGAATTTATCAACAGAGCACTGTTTTATACCATTGCAACAAATGCTTTCACAGAATATTCTGTCATGTATAAATTCTTCCTTTATTTCAGAATTGCCCAGATTAACCATCCCGTTCCTGTGGATGCAATCAGTTCCAGCAGCAGCTGAAATTCCCAGGGAGCCTGGTGCATTCCCAGGGTAAATATTATTAATAAAACTAGAGGTAGAGGTGGGGACATTGGCTTTGATAATAAGGGGGTTTTAACGACAAGAGGAATGAAATTCTTAAGCAGAAAATTATGAAATTCAATGTTTAACAACAAATGAAGAGGCTGCATCCCTCCACCAAAGCTACAATTTCCCTCCACGCCATGCTTGAACCGAGTCCCTGGATACAAAAGGATATCTGGAATCGTTTGTGAGATTTTCTGGAGAGCTTCACAAACTTCTCCCAATTCGTGTTTAAATGTTGAACACAAATTATGAAGTGAAATGCAGCTGGGGTGAGGGTTTTGGGTTCAGTGGTTTCAGGATCGTGGCTTGGTTTTTTTGTAGGTGATGTGGTTCTGTTGGCTTCATCGAAATGATGACCTCAGAATATCACACTGCTGTAGTCTGCAGCTCAAGTGGAAAGTCTGAGAACCACCAGTCAAAGAAGGCTGGTGTGCTCCTTTGAGTTTGGGAGTGAGCTGCTGTCCACACTCCTAACTGCACCATCAAAAGGAGGAGATCACCGAAACAAGCGATGGGAAATGAGGTTCCTCCAAAGGGTGTCTGGGCTGAATAGGGTGAAGAGCTCGGTCATTGGGAAGGGTCCAGAGTACAGCTGCTACTCCTCTAAATCAAAAAGACTCAGGTGAGGTGGTTCAGACATCTGAGCAGCATGCCTCCTGAATTCTGGCATTTCTAACTGAGAGGAGACCCTGGGCAGACCCAGGATCTCTCTTGGCTGGCTTGGGAATGCCTCAGTGCCCCACCAGAAGAGGTGAGGGAGGTAACCAAGGAGAGTCCATGCCTCTGCTTGGACTGCTAGCCTGCATAAACCAGACCCAGATGGATGAACGGATGATGTGAAATGTCAAATATTTCCCTCTCTCGCAGTAGCAAAAAAATCCCGATTCAAATAGACTCCAACAGCCTATCACTCCTAAGTTATATGTAAGGTATGCCCCACCTATGGTCAAAATTTTCTCTACACCAGCTGCAATTACAGAAAGGATCCACTTACTCTCCCAGTCTCTCCCAGATGGCAAGGCCAACTCGAAACAGCACCTCTGAGCCCTCAAAGAAAACAGAGTCCCAGATCTTCAGCACGGTGGGCGCCGGCAGGCAGGTCGCAAACATGGTCAGAAACCACTGCATAGTGAAGACGTTGGTCAGCGGAGGCTCGTAGCTGCCTGAAACAGGGAGGCGCACACAGTGATTGCGATATTAATCAAGTGGTCAGAACATTTAATCAAGACACCAACTCAAAGACATGAACAAGTTCTTTGCCTCTATGCAGGAAAACCATCTAAATATACCAGGTAGTAACTGTACCTCCAGCCTCTCGGTTGGCTGCTTTCTGAAGATGGTGAAGATGCAGGGAAAGCCTCGGGAGCTTAAGGCGCAGCAGGTCTCTAAACACCGCCATGTCCACTGACGGGGGGGGGGGCAACAGAGTTAGAAATCCAACATCTGATGGCATCAATCCTCACATTGTTTTGGTGAGTGTAAAAAGTTTAAGTTGTGATTTTATTTATAATCTAATTATTTTCTACAACCAGACACATTTCAGACCACATCTAAAACACATCCATCAAGCTTTTGAGCTCTGAATCTTAAACTAAAACAGTTATTTAAACTATTTTTTAAGAAATCTGAAAAGTAAACCCAAATCACAATTTTTCAGAGCCCAAATTGAAATGTTTACATTGCTTGTTTTGTCCTGTGAAGTCCATTAAATCACTAGTGTTTTCCACATCCAGTTAGGTCCAAGATGAGATATTCACATTAAGCCTTTTCTCTCCTTTTTACAAATTCAGATCAATTATGAAAGAAACTAGATTACAATTATAATCATCACATCAGTTACATTTCAGGAAATATAACCCCTCTTTGCTCTCAACGGGGACATTCACAAACGTGCAACCAAAGCTTAGATGTCACTACTCCAGGTTTAGGAGTAGACTACAACATTCAGGAATCTGTTCATGGGGATAATTTCATCTCCAAATCAGAGAACTGTACCTAATGGAGTAAAGATATTTCAGTTGTGCATCTAAAATGTAGACATATATGCTCCTACATTTCTATAACGGCGTCTATGAGGTTTGGAAAATTGTGTCACTTAGGGCTGAGGCACGTAGATACAGTTAGGCTGTTATTATGAAGACCTGAAGATGGACTGGATGTCTTCATTATTAATTTCACGGATGATTTGCTGTCTGATTTTGCTGCTGCTCCTCAGCACTTTCAGAGCTAATGGCTGCTGCTTTGTTAAGCACTTTCTATCTGCCCTGATGGAGTCCCTGCAGTCTGGATGTCCATCTATCCGTGACATTTGTACATTCTGTACTGCCATATTTTCATTAGTGTCTTTTGAGCACAGTCATTATGAGAATTTGATATTGTGCCAGTCATAATGTGCAGTTTCTTTCTTTAATTTATTTCAGTGTTGTCTTGAGGGTTGTTGTAGGTCGTTTACCTGACAACGCTCGCAAGTTGTTGGCAAAATAACTGTCAGGCAGCACTTTATCAATGAGATAGATCATCACCTGAATATAGAAGAATAAACACAAAAAGCTTAGTCTCAGCACAGTTATGATTCAAAGAGAATGAAGATGCATATAAAATCTACCAAAATATTTAAGCAGACTAAAGCTGGGGAGACTTCTAGTCTGAATTTGATTATATAGTCATATTTTTGTTGTATACCTTCAGTGCATCACTCTCATTGCCTTCTGTAACCTCCAGTATGAGTGCAGCCAGTACGTTGAATCCTTGGCAGTAACCCACAGTTTTATTCCAGCGGGCGTATGCCAGCAGCACCCTCTTCAGCACGACCCTGTCCTGCTCCCCCTCCTGGCCACAGTAAGAGCTGCAGCCCGTCCTGTGCAGATCCTGTGGATGAGAAGGAAGAACAGCTCAGATATTATACAGCCGTGCATTATCAGCATGAATGAACTACTATTTGATGCAGCTGGGACAGAGAGCTGTGAAGACAAGCAGAGTGGACGGCTTTGCTCTGTTTACCGAAGGAATCATCACTCTGTTGAATCACTGAGTCAGAGTCACAAAGGCAAGATCTGCAATGACTCAAGTGATGGAGTCATCCCGGTTTCTGACGCACAAGTCATGAACAAACATCCTCTAACCAGGTACAAGTTAAAAGTAACACACTGTCTTTTATTGGCTGTTTAATGCACTTCAGCAGAGCTCGACAGTTTCAGGTTCAGAAGAAGCTCTAAACTCATAATCCTGCACTTAATAATAAAATAGACATTTGATGAACTATATTTTAAATCTAAAAAAAAAATCATCTTAATTCAATGGAAAGACAGATTCTTGTGATAATTATAGGCTCTGATCCAATACTGTAAGTAAATTTAGTTCCATCTTAGGCAATCTAACAAAAGTCCTGTAAATTCCACCTTCATTAAGCTTTAAATACGGATTCAGCTGATGCTAAAGTTTGATCAGATTCGAGGCCAATGTGCATTAATAATTTACCATTAACCTTCTAATGAAGTCATTAATGATGATGACAACTAAACCTAATCCTAAATTTTGCAGAAAAACAGTTTTCACATGTTCTCATGGCACAGGGTCAGAGGTCAGTGTTCTCACTACTTAAATCCCCATTGATGATTTAGAACATACAGGGTTAAATGGGTTAAATAAATAAAATCCAAAAAGAAATTTTGACAGCATAGTTGCAGTTCCATTTTTGATTTTCAGGCATGTAAATAAATCTAGATAAAAACAATGGAGGCTTATTTTTGTAGACTGTATCTAAAAGATGGAAACGGAGGCCGCATGCATTGGCTTCTGCAGAACAGCCATTGTGATATTAAATGGGATGCAAACTTTGGATAGGGAAATAACAGGCATGACCTTAGCTATATTAAAAAAAAAAGACAAGATGCTCTTTACTCTGTCTTTTAGTACAACTAAATGCGAAGGAAGGACAAATGTCACCCACCCATCACTCACAGAGGGGGAACTCAGCTGTAGAAGGTAACAGGCTGCTTATTTCAACTCTTAAGTTGTGCATTTTAATATAGAAATCTAAGGAGGTCAATGCACTTTTGGAGCCAGAGGCTGGGTATAAAAGATGGGTCTCAAAAGTGAAGTGACAGAGCCTTAAACATGCATTCTTTCTAATGACCAGCAGGGGGAGATTTTGCTTCCTGTGCTGAAGTCTATGGAAAAACGGCTCTTGGATCCCTTATTCTGTGACCTCAGTAATTAGTTTCCTGATGACTTAATTAGTTTAATTGGAACACGAGGTTAATTTTATAAATTATGGACATTATTAGAGTGAGAAATGAGGACAAACCATGGTATACTCATTGGCTAACAATATATCCATAAAGTGCTTTCAGTGCTCAGTAAAGTAGATCTGGATCTGATCTGAATATTACGTATTTTTAAGTGACCCTGAACAGTGTCTACACTACGCTTCAAAAGGCTTGCTTTCTGTCTCTGTTTATTTTAGGTTTCAACACTGAGCACTGAGCTGCTGACTCAGGGAACACACCAAAAATGTCTACATTATCTTGTGCACACACATTTGTTCCGTCCCCAGAACCCAACATGCAAATAAAAATCTTGTTACCTTAACGATTTGGATGCCAAGGGAGTCATCATCTGGGTTGCTACGCTCGTTAAAGGCAAAACGAAGAGTCTTGTCCCAGTCAATAGAGATACTGTGGAGGTACTGGTCTGCTAAGGTTAGCCAAACCTGCACAATGACAACAGCAGCCAATAAACAATGAGCCACTCAATGCTACAGCTTTTGTAGTAATCCAGTTTCCATTCATTCATACTGAATGATTTTAGGAAATATTTAAATGGCACTGTTGCCTCAGTAAGAGGGCCCCTGTTCACAGTGACTCACTTTGTTTCACATTCATGCACAAGACGAGATCGTTCAGCTCCTCTGACGAGATGAAAGTAAATAACAGTCCCAACAATGGGAAGCATTATATTTGGGCAAATAAAGTTACATACCCTCTTCCTCCATTCCTTTGGTATCCCAGTAGGAAGTCTTGCCACAGCTTTGAGGGCATCGTACCACTGTGGGAAAGAAAAAACACAAAAATATAATATTAATATGTGTACTGTATTAAAGAAAGAGGAGAAAGCTACCCATAATAAAATGCTTAGACTTTTATTAGCCAGGTTCAAGAAACTGCTTTGCCCTAATGGATAATTTCCTTGTCTCTGACAGCTTTACAGGGATTACATTTTTAAATATAACTGAAGGGGAAGCATTTCACCAGCTGGTATAAAATATGTGCTACTCATTACTTTTTCATATTTCATTTGATCAGTAGCCTCTCGTCCAAATATGGTCACATCCAGATACAAAAACCCCAACACGCTCCAGGTTTAATCAATATTAGCATGGCCAAATTTTTTATTTAATATCTGTTACATTAATATCGTCAGAATTTCACAATTTATGCATCCACAATATCAATGGGGGTTCTCTGCAGGGACTATCTGAGAGTGTGATATATGGGTTATACATCTTCACCCCTCACCTGCTGGAATCCATTTTTTCCCAGAGAGGGTTCAATGGTAAACTTCAGCCTTGTGTCAACTCCTAGAAACAAACAAACAAACAAAAAGGTGGTTAGTGACCTTCTACTTAACATTTGCAGACTTTTGCTTTCAGGAATAGTAATAATAACAATAATAGTAATAATAATAATGGCTTACACTTGGTACGCTTTACAATTTCGTGCAGTATTCATTCACACCTCTATCACACTTAGTGGTGGTAAGCTACTAATGTAGCCACAGCTGCCCTGGGGCAGTCTGCACCCCTACCGACCACCACCAAACAACAACCACACAACACATTCACACTTAGGCAATGTGGGTTAAGTGTCTTGCACAGGGACACAATGACAGCGACCCCTCTGGTTGCAAGGTGAGCACCTACCCACTGCGCCACTGCCACCCCCAACCCCCAATAAGTGAACTTATAAGGCTGAATTTTGTTTAAATGTGCAAAAAAAAAACACATAAAAAAGGGATTTTTTGAGATTCCATGGAAGAAAAACGCAACTTTAGCTTACACTTCCAGAGAAACCGTTTTTAATCTGAGTTTAACGCCTTCAGATTCAAACATTTGAAGTCTTCCCAGTAGCTTTAGTCAGACACACCAAATCAAGTGTCTGAGTTTTCACATTATTCCGTTTTTTCAAAGGAAAAACGGGAATTCAACTCCACGATTGTGTTTGCTCAGCGGCGGCGCTCTGAGTCGCTGTCCATTTCCTGCTAGTGCTGAATCCGCGTTTCGATCTCCACTGGTTAAATGGTGTAAAACCTCTTTGCGTGCACACAAACTCCTTTAGAGAGTGTTTGCTACAGTAGGCTAAACCCCACGAGAAGACCAAACGGAAATGAAATTCTGATCTGAAGTTAAGAAGTGGGAAAGTCCTGACATGCCTCCCTCGGCTCTGCGCCAACAGCTCCGACTGCGGCCATTTCCCTTCCCGTCTCCATCCAGCAGAGCCTCTGGAGGGGTCGGAGCCTCCCACACGGGACACCTGAGTGCACACGAAGCGTCGTTTTCGCAATGATAAAACTGCGATCATAACAAATAATGGCTTGTAACCTGAACGGTCCGCTTCTGATGTTTTTTCGAGCGCCATTGTGGAAGAGCGCCGTTTTATTCTGCGGTTTCCTGCCGGAGCTTCGGGAGAGGATTAACGCGGAAAACCCTCCTACTTCCCTGCCACAGATTAGTCCAGCGCAGCCGACACAAAACGTAGATACAGTACTACAGCTTAGGCCAG
>VUQK01036314.1:47263-58889 GCA_015106715.1 Bujurquina vittata | reverse complement strand
CCATAATGTGTGCCCTTACTTATCCTATATGGGGCCCACCTATGTGTGCTGGCAGGGCCTATTTCAGGGTAACTACAGGTATGATTCAAGATCACCTGATCCAGCCCTAACTATAAGCTTGATCAAAAACGAAAATTTTAAGCCTAATTTCTCGAATCCAAACTGGGAGCTGGTTCCACAAAAGAGGCGCCTGAAAGCTGAAGGCTCTGCCTCCCATTCTACTCTTAAGTATCCTAGGAACCACAAGTAAGCCAACAGTCTGAGAGCAAATTGCTCTACTGGAGTGATAAAGTACTATGATGTCTTTAAGATAAGGTGGGGCAACACTTGATAATATAGCCAGCAACTAAGGCTGCAAGTAAATTTAAGTTCTGTGTAATTTCTGGTTAATTTTCCAGGTAATTTAGCCAAAGAACCAACAACGTTTCCACGATCCTACATTATTAGTACACTGTAAGTACCCTCGGGAACTTATGGCCTTAACTTAAATTTACTTACAGGATACATCCCTGTATAATACCTACAAGTTAGGTTAAGGCAATACATGATAGAAACCACGGCCCAAAAAGTAGAGCGTACATATGATGTAGGATCGAGGAAACATTGTTGATTTTTTTGCTAAATTACCCAGAAATTACGCTTAACTTAAATTTACTTACAGGGTACATACACATAATTACAGGGTACTTATGGCCTTAGTCCCAGAAATTATGCAGAACTTTTCTTACAGGGTATATCCCTGTAAAATACCTGTAAGTTAGGTTAAACCAATACATAATAAGAACTGTCAGTATTCTCGCTGCAGCCTTTTGGATCAGTTTAGGGCTTTTCAGGGACCTTTTAGGAGAGGCTGATAGACATGCATTACAATAGTCCAGCCTAAAAATAATAAGTGAATTAGTTTTACAGCATCATACTGAGACAAGATGTTTCTATTTTTAGAAATATTGCACAAATGCAAAGAAGCAGTCCTATTTGCATAATATGTGCACGGAAGGACATACCCTGATAAAAAAATAACTCCAAGATTCCTCACAGTGTTACCGGAGGCCAAGGTAATGCCATCAAGAGTAAGTACCTAGTTAGACACCACATTTCTAATGTTTGTAGGGCTGAGCACAATAACTTATCTGAATTTAGAAGCAGGAAATTAGAGGTCATCCAGGCCTTTATGACTTTAAGATATTTCTGCAGTTTAACTAATTGATGTGTGTCATCTGACTTCATAGACAGATAAAGCTGAGTATCATCTGCATAACAATCAAAATATATGCAATGCTTTCTAATAATACTGACTAAGGGAAGCATGTATAATGTAAATAGAACTGTTCCCAACTCAGAACCCTGTGGAACTCCATAATTAACCTTAGTGTGCCAAGAAGACTTTCCATTTACATGAGCAAACTGGAGTCTATCCACTGCAGCACAGTACCCTTAATATCAATGGCATGCTCTAAATAAATCTCTGTAATAAAATATTATGATCAACAGTATCAAATGCAGCACTAACATCTAGCAGGACAAGCAAAGATGCAAGTCTACTGTCAGAAGCCATAAGAAAATCATTTGTGACCCTCACTGATGCGGTTTCTGTAATGTGATGAATTCTGAAACCTGACTGAAACTCTTAAAAAAAACCAAAAAACATTCCTCTGCAGATAATCAGTTAACTGTTTTACCACCATTAGCTGTTTTGTTAGCTCTTTAAAGAGTCTAAATAAATATCAGCAGTACTGAAAGTAGCTGTATCCAAACATACGTCTGTGAGATTATTATGACTTTTTTATTTCTAATGGTTAAACTTTAATTTGTGAAGAAATTCATGAAGTCATTACTAGTTGATGTTAAAGGAATACTCGTCTCAACAGAGAACCCAGGGTTGTTCTTCAATCAGTGATGAATAGTAAGATGTCCTACCTTTATGGAAGGCTTTTTTTAAAACCACCCCTTTTTCTGGGCTAAATGACGATCTTAAATATTTAAAAAAGATGTCTTCTCCACCTCTTCCACAGTTTTCCTTCTCTGCTCTATTCTCTTTCCCCTCACCCCCAACCAGTCGGGGTGGATGACTTATCCTGATTTTACTGGAGGTTTCTTCCTGTTAAAAGGGAGTTTTTCCTTCCCGCTGTCACCAAGTGCCGGCTCATAGGGGGTCATGTGATTGTTGGGGTTTATTTCTATTCTTGTATGTCTTTATCTTGCAGTATAAAGCACCCTGAGATGACTATTGTTGTGAACTAACACTTTATAAATAAAACTGAATTGAAAAAAAATGAATAAATAGCTTACTTCCATGTCCACAGACTGGGAATAAAAGTGTTAAACAACAGTTTCCCTGCAGCTTTGCTGCCCAGTCAAGGAGAAAAAGACAATGTGTAAACAGACTAAAGATCAAGCAATGGCCATGTATAACAAAATTCAGCCTCAACGTCTAAATTGTCTGTACAATATCTTACTCTTGGGTGATAATGTATGTCCGTGTAATCAGCTAGTAAACATTTCATAATCCTGCATTCAGAGCATGCAACAATAATCAGCCCATTGCACTGAAAAGTGCATGCAAAAAAGACTGATTTAACTACACGTGTGATATAACATGCAAAGTGGTTACAACGTGTCATAATCACTTTGGTGTCACAATTTCTCGTGCAAACAAGAGCCCCCAACATGAAGGAACACCATACTGACTCGCCAATTAGTGGATGAGCTCTAGTCTGCAAAGTCAGTTATTATTTCTTGTAAAAATGCAATGCTGTCACATGGTTTAGTAAACAGGGTAGACATCAGGCTTGATAGGACTATAGCTGCTGTAGTGAGGAACACATGACCTGAGGGTATTTTGTGTGTGTTGCTCTTTTCCTCTGGAGTCATGTCCTTCACTGTTTCTGCATTCACCTGGATATTCTGTGCATTCTAGTGTGTGTCAGCAAGAAATCACAGAAGCAGAGAAGGCTTAAAGCAAATACGTATTAATTTTGTCAGCACATATATAAAATAACTCCTCCCTGACTGAAAGACTGCCCTCTTTCACCCTTCTCTCTCTGTCATAAACAAAACTGTATGTACACACACATACACACATTTGCACACTTATTCCAGACACTTTGCAGAAGCTATGTTCCTACCTCCAAATCAGCCTTTTTCCTTTCCCATTTTCCTTTAAATGCACAAATGCACCATTTCCCCCTCACTTACCGTCTTCAATTTTTGACTTCCTCTGCCTTGCCTATGTTTTGAAGCTCGCACCCCCTCCCCATCTCCAAACCACCTCAGTGGGTGCCAAGCAGTCACAGCAGTGGCTTGATCCTGGCACTTATGAAAGGAGCTCTTTGATAAGCCTCGGCCAGGAGCAACACAAGGGAAGCAATCAGAGACACAAACTCAACTAGAGATGAGACATCTACTGTGTTTGCTTGTGTGTTTGTGATGTTGTTTTGTTTCTTTGACCTGTTAAACTTCACTTTTAAAAAAATCCATGAAAGTCTTTTTTTTTATTCTTCCATGTTTTGTGTTTTTCCCTTGTGCACTTCTGAAACTCTTGGAAACACATTTGTTCTTCCTCCCCATCCCTTTGTAACCAGGGAGAACAACAAAGTCATTAAAAGCTTTTGAGGTGTGTTTGGATGTGGCTGATGTCTGGACACAGTACTACTGAGGTTGTGGTTTCCTGTTCTTGCCATGTCCTCGCATCTGTTCACGTTTCACATTTCAAAAGCTTTTGCTCTCATCACAGTTCGAACAGCGAGTACTGTACAGCACATGTTTGAGCTTCCTTTTAACAAGTCTTAACTGTCCCACAAAAACATGGAGTACATTTGAAGGAAAACCCCATTGTTTTAGATCTTTCAATGTTTTGTGTACCACAACATAGCAGGTTTAGACAAAAATCCTTTGGTATTTTTCTGCATTTTTTTTTTGTTATTGTATTAATTATTGTTTCTAGTACAGGCATATTTGTTATACTGTACTTAAAAATGGTCTCACCATTCCTTGATATATTTTGCAGTCTAGCATTAACGCCAATAAGACATCCATCCATTTTCTTCCACTCATCCAATTCTGGGTTGCACAGGGGGCTGGAGCCTATCCCAGCTGTCATGGGGCAAAGGGTGGGGTACACCATGGGCAAGTTGCCAGGACTAACACAGAAAGAGAGGCAACCACTCATGCTCCCATTCACATTTCTGCCAATTTTGAATCACCAATTATCCTAACAAACAAGTCCTTGGACTGTAGGAAAAACCAGAAATACCCAGCAAGAACAAGCAAACTCCACACAGGGGAGTCCCAGCTGACTGGTGGAGTCAAACTCAGCAATGTTTTGTTGTGAGGGGACAGTGCTAACCATGCCCTCCAATAAGACATTCAGGTCAGCTGCTGAGTTTGAGCAAGGAATTGCTCAGATTATATTGTGAACAAGTACAAATTAAGACAAAAAAGATCTAGTTATTGGAAAATGTAAATACAACTAACATTACTGTTTTGGTTCACTTTCATTAAATTTTGTGTCTAAGCACTTAAAACTGAATTTAGCTATTAAGCTGAAGATTGCACCAATTAAAGTTAATGAGATAAGTTGATGATTTTTTATGCTAAAGAGACACATATTTTCATCAAGAGTTCATCTAAAATCAGGGCTAAAAGCTAAACTGGTAACTGTTTTCTAACATACAACAAACGCATCACATCACCTCACAAGGCTTATAATACTGGCCAAATATTGCTTAGTTATTACTTTTCAGGATCCTAGATTGATCAAATTCCTTTAGCAGATACCTCAGAGTAGCTTATAATAAGAACATTCAAGGTTCATGGGAACAAGAACTAAATATCATACAAAACAGGATGGCATCCCTTTAAACACTGTTATTGCTTTTTTTTTTTGCTTTTTATTCAGAGTAACTTTAATATTAGTCTACATTGCCTGATACATCAACAGATTTCTGTATCATTTATTTCCTGCTTCAAACCTAATTTAAAGTATTTTTTTTATATTAAATGGGTCATTTTGTCTTCAGTACCTAAAAAGCATAAGGTGATTGGCCATTGAAGAATATCCCATTTTTTGCTTTTGAGAAACTCTTAGGTTTCCAGTATGCTTTGGGATGATATCCACTTGCACAGTGAAGTGGCATCCATTCTAGTACAAATTAATTTTACATGCTTGAAAGTGTTTTGACTCGGTTAGATGCTGTGAAGGGGTTTTTCTTAACCAAGAAAAGGCATTTGCCATCATCCACTTCCATTGTGTGGTCTATGGCTATGGTCTTTTGTGCATTCCTTTTTAAAATGATGTACCAGATTGTCATGAAAAAATGATGGAACAGTCTTTGTTTCAATCACATCTTGATTGTTTGATTTAAAATCTACTGTGGTGGTGTACAAAAATTTTGTCATTGTCCAAATACTTATGGAACTAACTGTACGTCACACCCACCTTTGAACCATTTAGTATAAACATTATCAGGGTGAGGCTGTCATGATATGAGAATTTCACTTCACATTTACATGGTCAAAGGAATTCAATATAACAATATTGCAAAATCTACAAAAAACAAAACAAAAAATTCACACATTTATAAAACTATCAATTCATATATATTTTTGTTATTATAATTTTTTGCAAATTGGTGAAAACAACAGTAGCTATGGCTGTCACTTTAGAGCAAGAAGGTTCTCGGTCAAAGTCAAAAGATTGTTAATGTAGGTGATGTGTTAATTGCCCTTTTGGACACACTTTTGACTAGTACTGTATATGTTTTGTTCTTTTTAAATTCCTGATTTATCGGTAAGTGTTGATATTATTCCGTCCATCCATTTTCTTCCACTTATCCAAATTCAGTGATGCAGGGGGGGGGCTGGAGCCTATCTCAGCTGCCATAGGGTGAGATGCAGGTCAGCAGCCTGTCGCAGGACTAACAGAGAGAGACAGACAACCATTCACATTCACGCCTCTGGGCAATTTAGATTCACCAACTAATCTAACCCCACTAACTGCATGTCTTTGGATGTGGGAGGAAGTACCCAGAGAGAACCCACACAGACACTGAGAGAACATGCAAATGCCACACAGAAAGGCTTCGGCCAGATAATGGATTTGAACTCAGGACATTCTCGCAGTGGTAACCATCGCACTACCATGCTGCCCCTATTATATTTTAACATATTATTCAAATATGTTTTGTACTTTTTTTTTTCACGTAAAACGTAGTCGAAACATGCCAGCTGGCTGCAGCTGTTATTGGATACAGTGTAAATGTAATGTTTTTGGCGGAGTAAAAGAAATTTAACCTACAGCAGCCACCATTGCTTGGAGTATGCAATTGACTGCAATCTGCAATCTACTGACATCTAGTGGTGAGATTTTACCCACTCTAACTTTAAGTAGTTTTGACGCGCTCCAGTTGGTATGATTACTTTCTTTGGCCACTGACTGCCAAGACTTTGGAGAACAAATTAGAAAAAACAAACAAAACAACAATTCTGACACCATAGGGTTAGGTTCATCACCCATGATGATGATATCAAAGGGTAAAAACAAAAAAACATAATAATTTTTTTTCAAAGGAAAGAAATTTAGTTGATTTGTTTCTCTACCATAAAGCTGTTCTGGTCTCAAGGTACGACGCCAGCAGCTTCAAATTAAATTTCCCTCACAGATTCCCTCTTTATATGCTTTAACCAATCATGCAAAACAAACCAGCTTCACTGATAGAAATATCTGCTCTTACAGAAGGTAATGCCCTCATCCATGTTGTACCTCTTGCTCCCATCTCCACTGGTTGGTTCTCTGTCTTTCTCATCTCTCTTTCATCACTATAGCATTCTGTTTGTCCTCTCTAGTGTGCATTGATCTCTGTGGTACAGAGCTTTAGAGATTTGGGGCAGAGTGATCTGACTGCCACTTACAGGCAGCAGGTGTGAAGAACAAACAGTGACCCCTTAAGCAAACCCCCAAACCAATTTCGGGTCTGTGTATTTCCTCATATAGGCAAACTGCATGTCTGTTATGAGGAATAGAACAAAACAGCCAAATATGCAATGCAGGTGCACCTGGTGTGCCAGTTATTCGAGTATGTCTCACACTCTCTGCTCAGTGATAAATTAGACAACCAACTGGTGATGCCATAAGTTTGTGCCTGAAGTTTAATGATGATGAAGAGTCAGAAATACAGCAAAATAACTGGTGATATGTCAAGTGTAGTGGTGACAAATAGTCAGGCATCCTGCTCATTGATCCATTTCAATCCGTCACAAGAGCTCAGTCCAGCTCAGGAACAAACTGTCCTATGAAAGCCAAAAATAGGCAACTCTGAGAAAGCCAAGAGTCTGTAAATATTTTCCAACCAATGACCACGCAGGCTGATTTCAGTAATTAACACAGGTTTAAACAGATTAGTGGAATCTATCTGTGAAAAAAACAAAACCTGGTGTGCTAAAAACCTGACCTCAACAAAATATGGTCATGTGACATGCCAGAAAAACTTAATCTAAAAAAAAGTGACACTGGATTACCGCACCTTCAACGCCTATTGAGGCACTGTAACAGTGCAACCTACAACAGTGAACATTAAACTACTCTGACTATATATCACATGATACAGACTTTTTAGTCACGATAGGAATATACTAGTTATATGGATGATTTTGAACTGAATTATGTCATTCAATACATAAAAGCTACATGTATCAATACAAAGAAATAAGCCCACCTCTGCTGCTTTTATTCTTGCCTCTGTAAAGTTGACAAGAAGACTAATTTTCACAAGGTTTATATTTGCATGAACATGCCAAATTCTCTCCATCCATCACATATTAGTTCACTTCTGTGTTCTGAACTGAATTAGACCAAAAATGCAGACCAAAAAATCCCGCGACCAAAACACACATTTCATGTTGAGTTGAGGTGTTTGCCATCTACAGACTTTGTCATTTGCTTTCTTACTTTACCATTCATCACTCCGAGGGATGAAAATGTCAAACAAATGACATCACTGCTGCATATGGATTTTTTTTCTCCCAACCAGGACCCTTAATTTGATAAAAACCGTGAAATCAATACCTAAAAAAAGATACCAATAAGAAGTGGTGTCAGCACATTCAGGTGGAGAAACAGTCTTATTGACACAGGGGGAAGGGGAAGAGGAGGAAAAATATCAGCCGAGGAGCGTTAATGTCGGCTGCCCCAACGAGTGGGGTAGGCGTGATGTTACACCAAGATCATTAAGAAAAAACAAACAAACAAACAAAAAAACCCACCCAAACCTTTTAGGATAGGTTACATGTGTGATTGTATGGTCAGTCGGTTGGCTCACGAGTCTCTTCTTGGCATTAACTTTTGTAATTAGCACCTTTTTTTTTTCCTGGGAAGCTGCTAGCATTTTCTGGCATGGAAGACTTAAATGTTGTCTTGTATCTGCATATATATGCATGCTTCTTTAGAACCCACCTCCAGGAAATAAAAAAAAAAAAGAAAAAGAAAAAAGATTGGCTTTCCACAGCTCCATCTTTATTTTTAGAGGCTGGATGCTGATGAGAGAGAGGAGAAAGCAAGGGAGTGAGAAACAACATCCCAAGTGGGGAAAAGAGGGAAAGGAAGGAGAGGAGGAATGAGAAGGTTGAAAGAGGGAGAGCAAGGTGGTCAGGGGGTTGTTGTGGTTCCTCTGTGGTTTCGGAGAGTAGCTGAAAGAAATGCAATGTGATGAGAGTCCTTCTACTGAGTGAGCCAGTGAGAGAGAGAGGGAGAAGGGGACGCAGCCACACCAACCCATCACTCGATGGGGGAGCAGAGGGGAAGGGGGAAGGCTCCGCTGCTACTGCCATATAAAAAGCCAAGCCTGAGAATCCGGCTCCACTAACTCACCACACGTACACACACACACACACACACGCACACACAGATCCAGTGACTGCTCTGTTTCTCTCACACTCACCCACTCTCATCATCCTCTCTCTCCCTCTCTCCCTCTCCCTCTCTCTCTCTCTCACACACTCTCTCTCTCTCTCTCTCTCCCCGTCTCGCTCCCTCTGTCTCTCACTCCATTCCTTTGGGCTCTGCATCCTTCTTGCTTCTTCTCACAAGTCAGATTGTGTTTGTAAGTACGTGCTGAATGCCTCCGTGTGTATGCTTGGGTTTCCTTAAGTCTTTTTGTATGTGTGAGTGACTGCTTGCTTACTTTAGAGTGACTTAGTGGAGCAGTGAGGTGTATCAAGTGTATGTGGGTCTTTGTCTCACCCTCACACACTCGCCGCTCCTCTTGCAACTCTTCTTGGGATCCGTGGATCCCTTTCCTCGGTGACAGGCTCCCCACACCAAGCAGTCACCATTTCCGCCCCCGGGAGACCCACGCTGGCAGCGCAGCCTCTTCCCCGACTCAGCATCGGGAGGAAGACCCTGGTGGCGGCTGCCGTAGGGGTTATGCTGGTCCTGGTGCTGGTGGTGCTCATCCCTGTGCTCGTCAGTTCCGTGGGTACAGATGCCAGCCACTATGAGATGCTGGGCACCTGCCGTATGGTATGTGACCCCTACATGAACAAGGGCACTCCCGCCAGCAGCACGAGCTCCACCGGTCTTCAGGCTGAGGCTGAGGCATTGAGTGACCACAGCAACGTGCTTCCACCCTCCACCTTACTGCAGGGCCCACAGGGGAAGCCTGGCAGGCCAGGCAAACCCGGACCACCTGGACCACCAGGAGAACCAGGGCCACCAGGACCACCAGGACCAGCTGGACCTCCTGGTGACAGAGGAGATCAAGGAAGGACTGGGATTTTGGGTCTGGGAGGTAACGGAGCTATCAGCACAGCCACCTACAGCACAGTACCTCGGGTGGCCTTCTACGCAGGGCTTAAAAATCCCCATGAAGGCTACGAGATCCTCAAGTTTGACGATGTGGTCACCAACTTAGGCAACAACTATGATGGCATTTCGGGCAAGTTCATCTGCAGCATACCGGGTACATACTTCTTCATCTACCATGTGCTGATGAGAGGAGGGGATGGCACCAGCATGTGGGCAGACCTCTGCAAGAATGGCCAGGTTAGTGCTTTGAAACTTTTGTTTCCGAGCTCCCTTTCTCACTGTAAGACTATTTGACTCCTCTGATGCTCACTCCCTTGTCTTCCCCTGTGGCTCTCTTTGCTTAAAGATCCGTACACTGAGTAAAGTCGATTTCTCAAACAACCCCGTAAATAAAAAGTGACATTGTAAGACAAGTTAGGCATCTGTCGTGCGCCTCCAAAGCCCAGAGCGCGCAGCTGTGGCATACACCGCGCCTAGAGATAAAGATGTGTTGACCGTTTGCGAGCGCATCCTCTCTTTGCATGATGCGTCCTGACACTGCCGCTTCCTGCGATCTAAAGGACGGTCATGGTTTGGGCTGAGTGTGGGGTGCGACCGAGCTTTTTTGCCTGTACACTGTAAAATTCGACAAAAATCTATCGGGCGTATCGATTTTTTTTCTGAATTGAGAACAATGTAATCGCAGTTTGTGCCAGCGAGTTGTGCGTCTAAATCGTTTCAGAGTGGAAAGGCTTGAGTGTTTGTAAAATGAAAGTGCAGGAATGGAAAGTATTTTCACGCTACAAGACTACATTTTCAAAAGACGCTGGAATTTACTTTCATTTCATCAGTGTCGGAGGACCAATTATACTTCATTTAAATTTTAGTAAGGGGCTTATTGTTATTACTATTATTACTATTACTGTTATTATTATTAGAACAACATTCTGTCGCGACACAAGTTTATACTTACATATGATGTAAGTGTAAGGAGGAGATGGGGAAATGTGAAATTTCGCTTGCAACATATTAAGCATGCAGTACATGTGAAAGCTAATCGGACACCGCAGACGAATCAATCTGCCCTTACAGTCGTATTAAATGCATTAGGACGTCTACATGATCTATTCTCGTTTTCTTTGATGCATCATTTTAATGGGGCGCTAACATTATTGCGCGCCCCGGAGGGTCTTCTCAGGTTGGTAATGCGCGCCAGCTCAGGCTTCCCACCCGCCGTCAGATCTCTTATCTTCAAAACGGCTCTGAAAAACGTTTTGCCTGTAAGCAGATCGGATGCCATTCTTGCAAATATTGTTTGCTTTGCAGCTGAGTCCACATCATCCACTTTAGTTTGCCGCAAGTGCAATCACTGACAAGAAAGAGCAATATTTATGGTAAAAAAAATATAAAAAATAATCTAAATTCTTTAAAACAATCAGTTGGTTTCACATTTGAACCTTCAAACTATACACTTAACACAAAACAATTAAATCTCTATCACAGGATAAGAAATCAGAGCAAAAAAAAAATAACCTAGAGGTTTTTCACACTTCACACATTAATGTGCTTTACTGATGTAGACTGAAACTGGGTGGTTACAAGCTCTGCTGCACTTAATTTCTTGCCACCATGCACTGGTCAAACTGAGATGCACAGTGCCTAAGAAATGCGGCTGGTAACCTAACAGGATATGAGAGATCACACTTACCACAAGTCATGTGAAATTTATTCTATATGGACTATATATTTACAGTGATTTTATATATATATATATATATATATATATATATATATATATATATATATATATATATATATATGTATAATTTTTTATGAAATAAGTTTTTT
>VUQK01036311.1:0-11345 GCA_015106715.1 Bujurquina vittata | reverse complement strand
GCACAGTGATACATTCCTTCATCTCCAGGGATCGTCCTGAATATGGACAGATTGCTGATGTTCTTATTGTCTTTTACTTCCAGTCTTCCACCAGAAAACTCTGGTCCATACTGAGCGTTTATAGCTTGCCGCAGTGTCGCAATCAACTTCAGAGTTTCTCCTGCACTCTGCTTGTACCAGTAAACTTTGCTGCTTAAATCACCAGGAGGTAAAACACATGTCAAAGTTACAGGTTCACCAAGTTGAGCTGTGGTCACCTGAACCAGCGAATCTGCAGTAAATTTAAACAAAACACGTGAAACACTAAATTAGCTGTAAATTAATCAAGAAAAATCATAATTAACCATCAGATATCTCCTTTGATTGCAGATTTGGAAAGAAAAAAAGGTTATAATTAGGTTAAACTTACGTCCATGCTGAAGTAGAAGAAGTGTTACCAATAACAGAGTCATCGTGACAATGACTTTACTAGGATACATGTTGATATTTCAGTGACTGAGAGATGAAGCGATACAGATCACCGTCTGATTGGTTATCACAGTCTATACAGTCAAACAGCATTTCCCGCCCCTTTGGTATTATCCTGCTTTCTGTGACTGCTTTATGCTAATCAAGACACAATTCTTTTTGGCATGCTTCCCAGATGATGAATACCAATAAGTACAAATAACATGACTTTATGAACATAAACCTGTAATAATAAAAATCAGTCAGTTGATAAAAAAAAGCCTGGATATTTATAACATGTAGTGTAGCACACACACCTCTGGCAGGCTGAGTGAGATAGCAAAAATCATCATTATTCTAACTTTTCCTGTAGCACCACCATGGGGTTAAAATGTGTGATTTGCAGTAAAATCACTCAGAATTATATGATTACTGATTTGCCCCTAAAGCTGCTCCACAAAATGCACATTGGTTTTCATTTTTTGAACAGGCTACACCATCCCACTTTGCCAGGTGCATTGGAGCCAGTTGTTCAGCTTGTTTCAGGGACAAAATATAATAAGAACCATATTAGAAAACCATAGCAACTAAATAAATTACTAAAAATTGCAGTAAACCACAAAGAAATTGATTTTTTTTTACACACTTGTGGCAGTTCCTGTCCACAATAACACAAAGAGGTACTTTACATGCCTCACACATGAAGGGAGTGCTCTTCCCACACAGCTTGCAACAGTAAGGTGCTGATAGTCCTCCAGGACTGTTTGTGAGGGGAACCCACAGAGCTCAGCTGTCAACAGTTCCTGGAAGGCCCGGTGCGTTATCGACTGCTGATCCAGTCTGCCACACAGTTCCTTGCTGAGCAAATAGCTGTTTGTTACAGCAATGTCAATAAAATGACGCAGCATTGTAGTCTACCACTTCCTGCCTAATCTCTATGAGGAATAGGAGCCAATCCACTGGTCTGAAAGGCCAACTCCACCCATGAAGCGGTTGTAGTCCTTCACAGCAGACGGCACTGGCACCTCAACTGCTCTGTGTTTTCCACCAACCCTGCATGCAGGGTGGAGCACACACACTCACCTCCCTCATGTCAACCCATCCATTTGATGAAGATGATCCCTCTGTGAGCCACCTGATGGTCCCTCTTGGAGACTGTTCTTGGAAGGCCAATTCTTGTGTCCAAGCTCCTACAGGTGCATGAGAAGTGCTGGGCTGGTGTAATAATTATCACAATAAATGTGATAACTAGATCCCAGATAAGTTGGTTTGGTGAGTGATATCACAGCGTCAAACGACAGCCCATTCCCAGATATCAGAGCGGGCCTGCCTGTGGAAATGTTGAAGTCCACAGTGTAGCCCGTGTTGTCAGATGGACAAAAGGTTTTATCCCCCACTTTGTGGATTTGTTTTTATATACTGCTTCAGAGCAATTCTGGCTTTGGTGGCTACCATGAACTCATCCAGTGAAAGCTATTGCTGGCGGTGGTAAACAGCTTTGCAGTCTACACGTAAGCGGTCATATTCTGTGCAGGCAGTCATAATCATCTGTGCCTTTTCTGCTGCCATTGAGAGCATCTGGGTCTGATAACGAAAAATTGAACTGGTGCACCAAAAATCCTTGACCTTCGGCTGCTTCAGAAGCGCTATGTTAAAGTGTCAGCCGAATGTATTGAACATCTCACCCTCTGAAGTCAGGCTAATTGAATTTTTTGCCAGCAGCAATATCTTTTGCTGTAATGTTGATTGTGTTTACACACAGGGTTTTGATGGCAAAAAGCATTTTGAAGAGCTCAGCTCGAGATGCACTGTCCACATATTCTGACTGCACACCTGGCCTTCTTTTAGGCAAGCTGTCAGGCTCCATTTCACTCCACAGCTACATCACCAGAAAGTGTCTCCGACCTGGAGTGTTTGCCTCTGTTTGCTGGAGGCCAACTCCTCCTATTCTTTCCTCTCCCTCTGCCTCCCTCCAGAGTGCTGGAGGGTGCCTGAGTGGAGGAAAACTCAATTTTCTCCCCCTCAAAATAAGCAACACTGCACCCAGAAGAAGTCACATGTTGTGTTATGTGCGTTTATCATGTGAGTAATATAATAATTATTTGGGGCAAAATTCTTACAGTTGTATATTTCACTTACTTTTCGCTAACTCAAAAACAAACTATTTCATGAATATATTCATAGATGTCATGGTACAGCTCTGTGCCTCTGATAAAGTCGGTTTCATTTCCACTGTCGGCCGAATCCGGACCAGATGAATGGGCCGAGACCCCATCTTCATCTTGTGCTGTAACTAACGCCAAAGCTTTGTGCAAAGAGCAGCGTTTGGTGGGTTCGAATTTTCGCAGTACCATTATTTTGTGTGCAGGATTGTGTAGTGTGTCTGTGACAAGTGCGTAATGCATGTGATCTGTGTGTGTCTTTTTCTAAGTGCGACTATAAGCGCATTGGCAATTCCTCCGGTTTTATATGCAAAAAGAATCACTGCTCTTATTTGGTTACACTTCTACAGCCATTACAAAATGCGCACGCAAATTGAGGGCATTGGCACCCCTGTCAGTCCTGTTATATTTATAAATTGTTATAAATGTGGTAGCTTAGCGCAGCTAGTAGCTTAGATCACGAACTGTATGGCCTCTTCACGTGTCCCTCCCACACTTTCCTTCTCTGTAGCTGTGTCCGAATTCAGGGCCTGCATCCTTTGAGGGCCGCACTGGTAGGTCGATTACATCGGAGGTGACAAAGGCTGTCCCCATTTGAAGGCGCCTCCAAATGCGGTTGAAGAATGAGTTATTCTTTTCCCCAGATTTGAAGGATGGGTCCGGTGTATCCTTCATGGCCTACCATATCCCATGATTCATTGTGGTCTGAAGCAACTTGATCTAATGGAAGCATCAATGGTATATGGTATAATACATTAATATGCTAATTGAAATTTTTTTTGGCAGTATTACAGTTTTTCTCAATTGTTTACACACAAATACTGGTACTTGAGACACAATGACCACAACATGTAACTCCTGCACCAACCCCCTGAACCAATTCTGCAAAACTACAAGCACAATTCCTGCTTTACACTCAAATTGCAGTCCTAAAACACACTTTTTTCAAAACAATAAACACAATTTTCCTTTATTTAGCACAATTTTCATGAAGAAAATTGCTTGTTTTCACAATGAACACACTGTGATTCAAGATTCTAAGTTCGTTGCTCTACTGTGCACACTGACTCATCACATGGGCAAATACCTGTCACACTGTTTTACGATTAGCAATCGGAGCTTTAGCATAAATGGGCAACAGGTGTGCCCTTGTGTTTTGGAGCAATGGATGCCCACAATGGAAAAAGAGGCAGAGCCAGAGGAGTGAGAGTAAGAGGGGGAGGACGAGGACGGCCAAGGACCCTAATCTCTGAGATCCAAGCCACTTTGGTTGACCATGTGATCCACCATGGTCTAACAATGAGGGAAGCTGGACAAAGAGTACAGCCAAATGTGAGCAGGTACACTGTAGCATCCATCATCTGGACTTTCCGAAATGAGAATAGGTAAGTAATCTACCCTCACAAGAAAACTGCAGTACTACGTTTCAATACAGTACTCAATGAGTACAGTAGTACAGTATTGCCTGTGGACTGTTCTGTAGGACTGTAAAAAATAAATTGTGCTCCAAGGACTTGGGAAATGTATTCCTACTTTGTGTGCCTATACAGTACATGTATTTACAGTAGTCTACTTTTTGTATTGCAGAACTGAAAGATTACCGACACGAGGTGGACGGAAACGACTTCTGTCTCCTGAACAGGAAACTGAGATCATAAACATGGTCCTAGAAAATAACGCCATTACATTACGGCAAATACAAAGAAGAGTAATAGAGTACAATGCAATATTCCAAAATAAGCTTAGCAACACTGGACCGCGTCCTGCGCAGAAACGATCTGAGGATGAAGCAGGTCTACAGGGTGCCATTTGAATGCAATTCAGAAAGAATGAAAGAATTGAGATGTAACTATGTGCACGTAAGTCCCACAATTGATGCATCCTCTCAACACTGAGACATATTTATACATATTTCAGTACTGTACTCATAATGATTGTGCTTCACAAAAGTGACCACTCCATGTCTCTTTCTGATATCGTCATGTGTTACAGAGAGTCCTTGAGCTAGAGGTGGCTGCAGTGGAGCACCGGTTCATCTTCATTGATGAGGTTGGATTCAACCTCACAAAAAGACGCAGGAGGGGAAGGAATATCATCGGCCAGCGTTCCATTGTTGAAGTCCCTGGCCAGCGCGGAGGGAACATCACAATGTGTGCAGCGATTACCCAACAAGGCGTCATCCATCACCATGCTACCCTTGGCCCCTACAACACTGGCCATCTGATCACATTCCTGGACACCCTACACAACATACTTATTCCACCAGATCAGACAGACGGCCCTGGGCAGCTCAGGTACGTTGTCATTTGGGACAACGTAAGTTTCCATCGGGCTCCTCTGATTCATGACTGGTTCACAGCCTACCCACACTTTTTAGTTGTTTATCTCTCTCCATATTCTCCATTCCTCAATCTTATTGAGGAATTGTTTTCTGCCTGGAGATGGAAAGTGTATGACCTGAATCCACAAATGCGTATACCCCTTCTCCAAGCTATGGAAGATGCATGTGGACCTATAGCACTTAATGCTTTTCATGGCTGGATTCGCCATGCTAGACGATATTTTCCCCGCTGCTTGGCCAGGGAAAACATTGCTTGTGATGTAGATGAAGTCGTGGCCAGTCTGAGACAGAAGACAGGATGCGGCATAGTTGTTGGGAATGCCTTGGGGTCCCTCCTGATGAGCTGGTGGAGATAGCTGGGGAGAGGGAAGTCTAGGCTTCCCTGCTTAGGTTCCTGCCTCCGTGATCCGGCCCCGGATAAGAAGAAGAAAATGGATGGATGGATGGAAATTAAAATAAAAACATTAAAAACAATAGCCTATAGAAAACTTATAGAGCTGTTCTTGTAAAAGCAAATATGTTTGGTACATGAGTGTATTCAGATCATCATTCAGATTGCAAAAACTGCCAGACATGACAGGCTAATAAAAAAAATTAAAAATAAATTATCTATCTCTCCATCTATCTATATATATATATATATATATGCGATAATGCGTCCTTTTCCACGAATTTGAAGGATGAGTGTGCTGCATCCTCCGTGGCCTACCGTATCCCATGATTCATTGTGCATCAAAACTCAAAAACAAAAATGGCGAAGGATAGTGGCAAAAAATTTGAAAAATGAGCGTTTCTGTGACACAAAATAAACTTTTAAGATGTGGCCAGGGTATTTATTAATTGTTATTATTAATTATTATTATTATTACCACCACTTTGACTTTAAAGTTAAAAGTTTAAAGAATACAAAAGCAGAAAGACTAGAATTATTTAAGGAGCCTGCCGTGAAGATTTGTTGTATTCCGGAGGAGTTTTTGGAGCGTCATTAGTGGTCACCAACTTTCAAGTGCGCCACAACAAAATGGACAAATTTGTACAACAAACAAAGACAGCAGGTAAAGAAATGCTGGAAGAATACAAAAGCTACAAGGCTGCAATTATGAAAGGAGGCAAGTTAGATCCAAACTACCTTGGCCCTTACATCATAGCTGCCATTGAAGGAAAAAGTGTGGATCTTGTGAAAAGCCAAGGAGTGACAATACCCAAAAGAAACATAGATCACTTAATGGCATTTAGAGAGGAACAGCAATTAGCAATTGTTTTTGTATTAACGAGATACCTACTTTAATCTGCACGGAGGGATGGTGTTGTAGATGTGAGAACAAGTTTGAAATATGACCAGGTGTTTCCCTGACAAAAATCAAGAAGGACAAATCTTAATGAATCTTAGTTCATAAATCTTGATAATCGTACTACTATGTAAACTCTTTTTATCTTTGGCTTCTTGCCAGGTCCAAATTTAGACAAGCAAAATCCGAGATAGAAACTTGCAGACAAGCACTGGTTTTGCCAAATTTGCTTCTCTGCCACAGATTTCTACAGCTATACTGTAGATAGCCATAGACGAAAGCATTTGAAGTTGTTAAAATAATCTGTCTTTTGATCGCACAGCACCTTCTAAAGGCCCTCTGCATTTCTATAATGAGAACAAGCAAAGCTCTATACAGCAGCTACTCTCACAGACAAAGGTTGTGGTGTGCCATTTGGCCAACCACTGAAGCTCTTTACTCAGAAGAGACCGCGAGGTGAATTTCAACAGGCTATGAAGTGACAGAAGAGCTACAGGGCTCCGGCAGACTACTTTAAGCTAAACAAACTGAACTGATTTAGTTTTACTCTGTGCTCTTAAACCACAAGCATCTACAACCCTCACTGTCTATCATAAAATATGTATATGCAATATTCGTAACATTGCATTACTAGGTTAACAAAGATGGCGGCGCGCACAGACGCAGCGGCTCACGGCTCTCCAATCTCATTGTACATCCTGTATAGTGACAATGAAGGCATTCTATTCTATTAATAATTAATTTGGATAAGTTTCATCCTTTAGCTGAGTGAGCCATATAGGAGCACATTTTACCAAGGCTTCTAACCTATACCCAGTAATTTAGCAAACACCTAAAGACCACAGAGGGCAACATGACTAGCACCTCATTTCTTTTACGTACCAGCAGCTATGAAAAACAGTGTGATAAAGACTCAGTGTGTGTATCCTTTCCTGTTGTACCTCTTTGCTGCTCTTGTAAGCTGTTTTGTTATGCATATTACACGTAACAGTTATAAAGTGTCATTTCACTTGCATTTTCAAATGGTTAAAATAGTACTGCAAGACCAGCTTCCTGAGGTTAAAGGAAAAAGAGCCCCTGTGTATTCGCACCTTTATTTGAAAGCCCAGCCACAGAAATGCTTAAGTTTCCATGCACTGTTTGTGTTTGTGCTCATCTTTCCGTGCAAACGTGTTGCACACCAAGTTTAAACGAGAATGTTTACAGATGAAAGTGGATACGTTTTTATGTGTTTTGGCCTCCTGTTTACACCAGATAGGAATGAAAAAATTACTTTTAGTTTCTGGAGCCTTTTCAAAATGCTCTGCTCTCTGTGTAAACAGATGAAAATGCTGCTTTTTTGGCACATGTGCACTATGGTTGCTCCTCCCTTTTCTTCCTCCAAGAAGGGAGTGTGATATACAACACACAGATCAACACAGGCCTGAATTGTGTTTTTGGCAGCCACTCATGACCAATGGGTGAAGACTATTCACACATTCACACATTTGCTGTGGAACTGCTAAACAAGGTCATGGACTTCCAGCTTTTCTCTTATGCTGAAATTTTAAGTAGACAAGTCAAAATGTTCAGTTGTTGGGTGTATTAACCCACACGATTCCTTACATTACAAATCCTTTCCAGACTCAGTTCAAAGTCCAAAGGATAGAAATCCAACAGCAAAACAACATCCACCTCACCTCTAGGCAGGGAGAATCCTCGGCAGAACCATCCAAAGCCGAATGAATGTCCACAGCAGGACTCGTCCTCTGTAGTCTGGTCCCGCCCGAGGAGAAGTTTTCAAAATTCTCAACTTGATGCTTTTGCACTTCATCTTTTATGGCCTAAATCTAGGACACATCCTAGTTTTCATACATCAACATTACAGATTGTCACCGACTGTTCTTATCCAATTGGAGGGCTAAACTTAATCATTACTTCATGTCTGTTAACATTTGGGTTTTTTCCTAATTCTGAGACATGTCTCGACATTTTCCCTGCTCATCTCCTAGGCCACAGTTTCAAGTTCCTCTTTTTACCCTCAGCTCAATTAATTACAATCTTCCTTAGTACACTGCATA
Organism: Bujurquina vittata; assembly: GCA_015106715.1. Taxonomy (NCBI): domain Eukaryota; kingdom Metazoa; phylum Chordata; class Actinopteri; order Cichliformes; family Cichlidae; genus Bujurquina; species Bujurquina vittata. The sequence continues at coordinate 3,046 of VUQK01036311.1, read as the reverse complement.
TGAATGACTTCTGCATTTTACACACACACACACACACACACTTTCTGCACTTATTATAATCACATAAATCATTCTCTAACAATTTATAATTTTGAATTATGATTGTCCACTTAGTACCAGGCTAAAGCTATTTAGGCTATCAAGACCTCAACTCACTTGACAGGTTGGAAAGATGGTTCATACTGTTGCCCCTAAAGAGGAGCCAATCAGATTACTCTGAAATAGTTTCCGCCCACTTCACGTGATTACATCTAGACAAATTGTTTAAGCAGGTTTTTATTACAGCAGTACCGAGTGGAAATACCAGAAATGAGGATCCTATTTTATTCATATCTGATGCTCAGCATTGGCTGTAAGTATATGTAGAAAGGTCATACTTTAGATGTATTGAAATTTAAGATAATTTTGAAGAGGACATGCAGATTCTGTGTTTTGTTCACGACTGACTTATTCTTTCAAGGTTGCTCAGATGAGCAGATCTTTGAGACCGAGACCGTTCGTGTTGGGGAGAAGATAGAACTGACATGCGGCCGCAAGTCTGTGAGCACCTTGTTTTGGATCAAGATTGTTTCTGGAGACTTTCCTGAGATCTTAGGAAAAACATTTAGCTTTCAAAGTTTTGATCAGCGCATTAGAACTGCAACGGAGCCGGAAAAGTTTGTTCTGTATATTTCAAAAGCAGAGCAAAGTGACACGGGAGCTTATTTCTGTGTGAAAATAGGACAAGACTTGGAATTTTTGAAGGGAACACTCCTGAAAGTTGAGGGTGAGTACATAAAAATACTTTATATTATTATAATTTCCATATCTAAATTTCTTTCTCCATACATACACACTTATTATAAACATGTTTAAAAACATTCTTTATATTATTTCTTGTGTAATTTGTCATTTAGTTAAATTATTGATGTTTTTCTCAGGACGACAACCAGCTGAGGAACACTCAAGGAATCTGCAGTTTTCAGTCCTCCGTAACTTCCACAAGAAAACATGTCCTTCAGCTGACAGCGTGATTTGCCTAAATGCTAAATCGCATAAATCTCACCCCAGTTGTGATCATGCTCACTTAAATGGTGGCGATGAATATGACGAGAACGCAGAGGAACTCGCAACAAAGAAATGTTTCTACATCTACTTCAGAAACTCCAGCTCCTCCGATTCTCAGACGTGTTCCTGTGCCGTGGCCACATGTGTGGAGTCGTCTTCTGGAGCTGGCGATACTGAAGGTAACTGCACCATAGTTTTATATGGGATTATGGCAGAATTAGAATATTTGTGCATTTGATTAGACAATGCCTAATCAAATAACTAAAAAATCCTTTTTTGACCACACTTTGAATCATTGTTAACTTTCATTATTTGCTTCTTTTTATTTTGTGTCAGCAGTCAACAAGAGCGATCCAAAGAACAATACGATTCTCTATCTGCTAAGTGCTGCTTTGGCTGTAAGTCTGATTGTTATAGTCTCTCTAATCTATTCAATCAAGAAGCTTGCGGGAAAATCATATGTGGATTGTGACGGTAAGCCAAGTCGCTCATACTGTACAATGATCTAAACAATACCTGGCAGAAGTAAACTAATTTCAGGGCTCTGTTTTTTAGTTGACAATACAGCTGCAGTTTCTCTGCAAACAGATGCTATTTCCATGGGTGATCAGAAGAGTCCACAGGTAATTACACAGAAAAATGTAGAAAATGTAGCTGGAAGCTATACTCATGTTTTAATTTCTGCCTGTCTAAATATTAACATGTGCTGCTTCCTCAGACAGATGAGGACTCACTGTTTTATTCAGCAGCAACTTTTAAAAAAGGAAGAAAAATAGGGATGAGGGAGCCAAAACCTTCAGAGACCATCTACACTGATGTCAGGACCCTGGATTAAGATGGATTAAGATCTATTCTCATCAAGGATGTGGATGTGATAGTTTATTTTAGACTTTTTATCTACTGTATGTTGTGATGTCCCACAATGTTCTTTTGTATATCGTATGCATTTCTAGTGTCGTTTAATTTGAAATAAAGAAGTAGTAACTTGTTTTGTTTATTAAACTGACTTTTTACATAAAGTTAAATATTAAAAACAAACGAGGAAATCGATTTGCATTCCCAGACTCAGACAAGGCCTGAATGCTTGGGGTGTTTCAAAATTGAATTTTAAGCAGTCACAGTGAATAAACTTCATTGTGTGATGGTGAAACTAGTTCATGGAAAGACGTATGTGGATAGTGTGTAATGTAAAAATCAGAGGAACTAGTTCTCTATAAAAGATGTTTATTAACCTAGTTCAAGCATTTCAGCAGCCTTCACTTGCTGCTTGCACAACAGTCAGTCCAGGTAGGATTAAAATTAAAACAGTACTGTACCACATGCCTCAGTATGCAGCCTTTAAAATAAGCCATATAATGTATACAAGAAAGGAAGTCTCATGCACATTGACAGCTTTTCTCTGACATAAAGTAAAGCCATTGACAGCAATTTGAGGCTGATATTGACGCACAAATTAGCCTTGCATTTTGGTAACGTACATTACGATGGGGGCGCTCAGGTTCTGAGAGTAGTTCTGTGGCGCATCCTTGTAGCAGAAGACAGAAAATATCAGAAATGTGAAGAACAGTCTACTCATGACTTTTTCCATTACGCTGCATTTCAGCCACTACTTTGTGACTACCTTTGTGGCAAACAATAACGGTTATACTCTGACAAGAGGACAATACGGGTTAAAAAACAAATCCAGGATATAAGAAAGTTAACCTTTGGTTTGCACGATGGACCACAAAAGCAGGAGCCCTCAAGGAGGAGATGATATAGTTTGGAAATTGTATTTGGCTCATTTTTCAACCAAATGGGACTTTGTCACAATTTTTGCAGAAATATTTTCTATGCCCTTAGTTGATGGCATCATTCAAAGATAAAAAGGGATCTTGTCACCGTATTTCACAGTTGATTTGATTTTGGTGATGCTACTCTGTGCCCCCCCCCCCCCCCCCCCCCCCCCTCCTTCTTTTCTCCTCTCTTCCCCCCCCCCCCCACACACCCCCCCTCTTTT
>VUQK01036286.1:0-13128 GCA_015106715.1 Bujurquina vittata | reverse complement strand
TATAAGCTCGTGAAATCCCCCCAAAAAGCCCCAGCACTTTGGCCAGTACTGCTGCGCCAAAAAAAAAAAAAAAAAGCCTAAACTGATTGGATTTAGCCGAGAATCGTGCTGGTCGAACCGAGTCAGCAGCAAGACCCGAAATCCTACGAGCAAAATACGTGCGACACTTCTTCAGGAAATCGGTGCTGGCCTTGCAAGCAAAATAAGCAGCGGGTGTTTACAGTCGTGCGACTTACCTGCAGCTTTCTCTGTTGCTGATTCATTGAATGTCGGCAAAAACGCAGGAGTTGCAAGCGCGTCTTCCCACTCCCTCCTCACTCTCTCTGGCTGGCAGCAACGACGCACGGAGAGAGAGGTACTGCGGACAGGAGGAGGTGGAGGGAGTTGGAGGGAGTTGGAGGAGGAGCGGTGCTGATGCTGCAGCCGACACCTGGCTGAGCATCCTTCTGCTCAGACGCCCGGCTTTCGTAACACATTTGCGCCCTCTGCTGGAACAGGCGTGAAGCAGGCTTGATGAGAGGTCTACCCACCCTGCCAAATGAGTGGATTTCAACATAAATATGAAGCCTACATACTGACACTGCTACCAAAGTAGCAGTGTCAGTATGTAGGCTTTTGTGTGCTTGGGAATATCTTTATACAGTTAGGTCCATAGGTTTTTGGGCAATGACACAATTTATGCCTCTGTACACCACTGAGGAGGATTTTAAATCAAGTTGCTGCAATCAAATCCAAAATGAGCTAATATTTTTCTTAATATTGTACGTTTTCTCAGTTCGTCCTTCCATCCATCCATCCATCCATCCATCCATCCATCCATCCATCCATCCATCCATCCATCCATCCATCACGAGATGATTGCTTGTGAAACTGAGATTTGCAAATCATTGCATTCGGTTTATATTTACATTTTATACAGCATTTTGAAATTGGATTTGTAAATTATTGCCCAAATTCTGTGCTCCAATTGTGTTCAGTTCTTTCTTATTATCATATAAGTAAATACGGAAATTTGAGAGAACATGTAGGACACAACCAGAAGACAAATTTCACAATGCATGTGATTTCCTTGTGTTAGACTTTTCTAATAAAATTATGGGAAGTTGTATTTGTGTGTGTGTGTGTGTGTGTGTGTGTGTGCGTGCGTGTGTGTGTGTGCGTGTGTGTGTGTGCGTGTGTGCGTGCGTGTGTGTGTGTGTGTGCGTGCGTGTGCGTGTGTGCGTTGAGTGCAGAACAGTAAAACTGGATTTGTAGACCTGCAAAAAAGTAATGAAGTTAAACTACAGCATGTGTGAAAAATTAAAGGTCAGCCATGTATAGTCAATCATAGCGATCCACAGTACAGGCAAAAGTATTTTGGCCACACCTCGTAATCACTGTTTCTCTGCGGCTGGGCCCCTTAGTTCCAACTTGACTGAAGAACTTGACTGGCCCGCATCAAACACCTTTGGGATTAACTAGAACAGAGATCCAACATTAGTGTCTGACCTCACAAATGTTCTTCTAGATGAATGTGCAAAAAGTCCCACAGACACAATCTTGTAGAAAGCATTTCCAGAAAAGTGGAAGCTGTTATAGCTGCAAAGGGGGCATGAATTGAGACTGAGATGTCATAAAAGCTACTGTAGGTGTAACGTGTAGGTGGCCCAATACTTCTGTCTACATCGTGCATCTGAAATAATAATGTAATGCATTGTTGCACTTCTGTTAAAAGCTGCATTGCGAGCAGCCCGCTCAGGTATCCAGTGACCTGCAGCCAGTTTTACACATTAAAGTGTGTTTGCAGGTGATCAAAGGTTTTACTATATATAAGGAAATATGTGCTCCAGATGGAGCAGCACAAAGATAAGAGGTAAGTGACTCCACTGTGTTCTCAGAGTGAGTATTAGTTTAGGTCTACAATAAAATAACTTTTTTTAAAAAATAAAAAAATGTGGTTGAAGAGTTGGAATAAGGGATGTTCTCAGAGCTCTGTGGCATCTTGTACCTGTCTAGGCTCATAAAGGAGGTGACATCACCCATTGGTTTGTAGACTAAATTTTTTTATGCCTCAGATTAAAATCCAGATGTTCTGAAAAACAGACGTGCTGACGGATCACGCACTGCTTCACTCCGTCTTTCATTCAAAATGGGGACCACAATTTACACGATGAACATCATGTTTAAACAAATAAAACATGAACCTAGCCATTTTGATCATACAATCAATTTTTTTTATTAAGTTCAGTTTGTGTTTATCACATATTTGAATGACAGTGGTGCAAAAGTGGGCCAAACTCTACCTGATTACATTTGAAAAAATTCAAAATGGGTGTGAAAACACATCAATGACCATGAGAAAACATGTAAAAATCACTTGGGGACACATATATTCCTCCAAAGAGACATTTCATTTGATTCAAAAATAAACAAGTGGTAAAAATTTTGGCCTATCTAATTTTTTTTTATTAGAAAATAATGCTACAAAGTACATATGCAAAGATACAGCAGCCAGCACTGCAAAATCCACTGTCACAAATTAGAGGACATGAACTGAAAATTAGAAATTGTTATTGTCTTGTCTAATGATGGCTCATGATTGCTTCTTGAGAAAACTTACCACTGCATCAAAACTGAACCATGACAACCGAACATGAGGACCGAGCCTTGGGCCTCAGAAGGCATAGATGAAAATTCTTTCAGACATGAAAACGGTAAGGCACAAATCACTGTAGCCCTATTTATACATGCAGACACTGACCTGATCACAGAGTTCTGCTAGCAAGCTATTGCATCACAGACAAGTCAAGTGTTATTTGCAAGCTCAACCTTGTAATGGAGCACTGTTAGAACTGTCTTCAACAGTATGCTGTAAGTTGGCAATATTGTTACATAATAACTGGGAGGTTTCAGGGAACACTATATTGCCAAAGGTATTTGCTCCTCTGCCTTCACACACACATGAACTTGAGTGACATCCCATTCTTAATGCATAGAGTTTATGCAACTCCTGAAAACAACCCACACCATAATCCCCCCTCCACCAACTTCACACTTGGTGCAAGGCAGTCAGACAAGTAACATCCCCCTGGCAACTGCCAAACCCAAACTTGTCCATCAGATTGCCAGACGAAGAAGCGTGATTCTTCACTCCAGAAGACACGTCTCCACTGCTCTAGAGTCCAGCAGCGGCATACTTTATACCACTGCATCCACTTTGCATTGTGCTTGGTGATGTGAGGCCTGGATGAAGCTGTTTGAGTTTGGAAACCCATTCCATGACGCACTCTACGCACTGTTCTTGAGCTAATTTGAAGGCCACATGAAGATTGGAGGTTTGTAGAGACTGACTGCAGAAAGCTGGTGACCTCTGTACACGATGTACCTCGGCATCTGCTGACCCCACTCTGTGATGTTACGTGTCCTACCACTTTGTGGTTGAGTTGCTGTCATTCCATTTTGTTATAACACCAATAACAGTTTGTGGAACATTTGATAGCAAGGACATTTACACAACTGGACTTGTTTCACTGGTGGCATCCTGTGATGGTACTATGATTGGCATGGGTGAATGAATACTTTTGGCAATTTAGTGTGTTGGTATTTAATACTGATTTGTGTTAGCCGATGATAAGACTTATGCAGATAATCCTTAGGTCAACAAGTATTTGGACAGTTGCACATGTTTTTGTAATTTAGCCTCTGTACACCACCAAAGTGGATTTTAAATCAAAAATCAGTTGAGATACAAAAAATAAACCTATCAAAGAGAATCAGAGCAACATCAGAGAAGAGATGCCTTCATGAAAGGAAATACAGGATGAGCAGAATGAGCTGTAAAGATTACAGGGCTATACTCTCTGCTCAGACTCAGCCAAATGCTGCGCAATGGACAGTGTCGCTTCTCAGTGAAATTGGATAATGTCCAAAAGCATACTGTAAAAGCAACCCAAGAGTTTCTCAAGTCAAAGAAAAGGGATGTTCTTCAATGGACAAGTCAGTCACCTGATGTCAACCCAACAGAGCAGCTTTTTAGTTACTGAAGACAAAGAGACCCACAAACAAGCAGCGACTGAAGGTCCTGGCAGAGTGTTTCTGGAGTTCAGAGGCAAAATTACAGAAATGTGTCATTGTCCAAACAACTCAGACCTAATTGTATATACTTTTGCTATAACAGACAAACAAAAAATGAAGTCCATCACTGCAGACCTTTCTGGCACCCATAGGTCAGCTTTCATATATATTCATACTGCCAGAAATGTGGCTTAGACACAGGTGCAAACGTGACTAAGAAGAAGAATAACAATCATAGAGGGAAATTCTAAAAAGGACAACCCAATATGAAGAGATTGATGCACTGGTATCCCCAACATAAGCCCTTCGCCCTGATCTAAATATGAACCTTACTGCCAAATACAGAGCATGTCAGTTATGGCTTTAAAAGTCTGATTTTGAGTATTCTCATCAGTTGTCTGTGTTCTCCCATCAGCTGAAGAGGAAAGTCAGAGGTTTTTGAATTTTACGTATGAGGTATTTATCTTTACCTTCCCCCAAAGAAAGTACTGCCAGTGAGGGACTGGGAGTTGACACAGACTGACTGCTGGCTGTTGTGACTGTGTGTCCTGGAAGCAGCATGAGCTGATGCTTTTTATAAATCTCCATCATTCTCTTCCTTCACATCAATGCCATCAGGGAGAAAGGCTTCCTTTTCTGGTGATGCTGATTCCGATTTGTGGTTCAGGCCTAAGCCATTCATCTCTGTGTCCGAAGATGAGCGCCCTGCAGCTGCCAGGGTGCTGTGGCGGATACCGTAGAGAAAGTAAATCGCAAAACCTGAAAATACAAAAAAACCCCAAACCACAACATTGTTTGTGTGATAATCAGTATAAGAGCTAGCTATTTGCAAAACAATCAGCTGTGTGTAAGAGACCTTTGAGCATCATCCAAGGGAATTATAGTCAGCAGAATTTTTGCAGTTAAAAAAAATGATGGCGCATAACTACCTATGGCCATCCAGATTGAGAATTTTGTCCAGGTGCGTCCTTCTAGCTGCATCATCAGGTAGACATTGACAAACATGCTGATTACTGGAATGAAGGGCAGCATCGGCACCTAAGAAAGGCAAACATCACAAAAGGGGAAAATAGTTTGTATGAGCTCTCAGGTGCCAGAGATAGTGCTGAAAAAGGAGTCATCTCTAACCTTGAAGAAGAGTTTAGTTTTGCTCTCAGGCTGTCTCCAGATGATAAAGACTAGGAGAAGACACATCATGAAGATGACAATGAGGGCTACGAGGTTCCAAACAGCAGCATCTCCGTACACTGCCAGGACACTGAATGCCAAGATCAGCATTCCTGCAAAATGACAGAAATGAAGAACAGTAAAGACACTGTAAATAAATCCACTGGATAATCCATCACCCAGATTGGCTTGTTTGATCGAATTCATCCATTTTTGTTTCTTTTATATTATTTATTATTATATTATATTATTTATTTATTTAATCTACCAAGGAGGAAGACACAGATGTTGACAGTGAAGCCTGACAGTTTGGATGGCTCAGGGTTGTCTGGGAACAGCAAAGTTTTGAAACTGAGCCTCTCTTCCACACCAGGCAAGATGGTGCCCTCGTTCACCTCCATCTCCTCCTGGGTACTGGCCAGCTGATACGCCACACTGGGCTGGTACCTGAAACAGCAAAACACAGTGAGCTTCAAACTTTTCCAGCAACAGCATCAGCCAGCATGAACGTGTGCATGACTTTGCATTCAACAGCTTCACTGGCGGGCGAAAACAAAAAAGTAAAAATGCAGAGTGTAAGCTGTTTTCTCTATAATATTGTCCTGACTTTAACATGTGCTACATAAATAAAACTGAACAGAAGTGTTTTGATTTCAGGCTGGAGCAACTTCAACATGAAGCACCAGCATGCTTATACCTCACCTTTATACCCATCAACAACTATAAACACATTCAGACTGTTTCCAGGGTAAATGCCTCAAGCTGGTATCTTCTCACTGACCTGAGCACGAGGACGCAGGCGGCCACTAACGTGTAGGCCAGCAGAGTCCCTATTGACATCAGGTCCACCAGGTCCTTCAGCTCGAACATTAATGTCATGAAGACTTCGAGGTACAAGAATGAGAGGAAAACAAAAACAAAAATTAGAATGCTTGTTTGATCCTTAGGATTATCTTTTAACTATGCTTGTATTGTCACTGTGAGCGGGGCAGCATGCTGACCCTAGGAGCCACAGAGTACAGCCTCATGAAGTTAGCTCGAGCGTAGATATTCATTTCGCAGTAGTGATTCTCAAAGTGTGGGTCATGGCCCCCTGCTGTTCCAAATGTTTTTAATTTAGAATTTTGCAACTGAGTTTGAAATTTTCCTAAAACTTCTTAAGGTGCTACAGTGTGTCCTGTTACTCTGCAAGGTAAAGACACTATGGCATTATGAGGAGAAACCAGCAAGCATGTGGTGACAAAGCAATTCCACTTTGTTAACATGATACTCTTTTTTTTTCTCTGGCCTATTTGTTATGTGGGAAGTATCTTATATTATGTCACTGGTGGGAGAAATAATAAAGGCGCTATGAAGTTGTAAAGGTAAAAGTTTTTAATGGTGAATTAATCTCAACAAACAAATCAACAAAAGATGGACTGTTGGTTAAAGCTGTGATTAAAGACTTTGACTGGAAATAAATGTTTTCAGTTTTAAAAATGGCCCGGTTTGGGAATGGCAGGAGTACAGGCTAGAGGTGGCAAAAATTCCCACTGGTAGGAAAATCAATCCCTTGTTTAACCCTTTAATTAATCTTTCTTTTCACTGATTCTCCGATTTTCAACAGTCAAAAAGTCACTGCTGACTTAGTTAAACTGCTGCATGCCTTTTCACATTGTTCTTGTTCTCTTCTATTCAACTTTCATGTCTTCTCAAGTGCAGGAATTTGTTTTCTTATTTCATGCATACCCCCTCTTCATCTTACCCGATATAACCCCTGCAGCAACAGTAGACGTTACGGGGGATTTTCTCTCACTGATGTGGGCCAAGAAGGAGAAGAGCAGGCCATCCCGCGCCATGGCATAGATGATACGAGGTAGGGGGAACATGGAACCCAGCAGACTGGGGTAGAGTGAGGAGGGACATCATAAAGTGATGGCAATGGTTTGCGTAATGAGAGCGACACGAATTTGGAAGATTTAGAGAAAGCAGATGGATGTGGTTAGCAAGATTTGGTGTGGAAGAACATGCAGCAGGATGCCAGACTGGCAGCAATGTAGGAGAACGTAGAATTTATCTCCGTTCACGAGGCAGTGTTTTCCACGTGCTGTTGCTCTCGATTCAGCGTACAAGTGTGTGGTAACTTAACCATGCAGTTTAGTTTGGTTTAGTTTTGGTATATATTGCCATCTCGAGATGCAAAATAGAAAATGTGTTTCCCAAAAGAAGAAATGCATGCATGCATTTTCTATGCATGCAAACACATGCATAGTTACTGTCCAACTGAGAACTGGCCAAGTAACATATTAATAGACAGTTAATGAAGCCTTTTCGTGCTGGAGTGCTGATTTCTAGTAGGATGCTTAAAAATACATTTAAAACAGAGTCTGCAGCTGCAAGGCTGGAACATTTAACCCCGCACAGCTCAGACCCAGCAGCATGAAAAGATGCTTTGGTAAATGTGGATGTTGTTTTTAAGGCATGCGTGTTAGTATCTCACCTGCCACACCGGAAGAGGCAAGAGATGCATTTAAAGGTGTTTTGGAGCAGGAGTTGACCTTGGCCAAGGGCCTGAATAACAGCCCATCATCAGCCATAGCCATGATCACACGAGGAATGGGGTACAGGCAACCCAGCAGGCTAACATGGGCGGGTGGGACCAAAATGCAGAGCATCCACACGAGCATTCCATGAAACAGACATGACCGAAGACAACAGCATACATATGCAAGGAAGATCAGACAATTTACATATAGATTAGGATATCCGAACATAAGATACTTATACACCTTATGTACCTGTGCACACATTTTAAATTAGGACAAACCCAATTCCAAGAAATTATATTTAAAAAAATATATTTTATTCACAGTTGAAATATGGGTTGATGTGATTTGCACATACTGTTGTTTACATTTTAAATAGCGTTCCAGCTTTTTCAGAACTAGGCTTGTAATTAATATGTCTATTATAAACACAGTATGTGAGAACCATCATTTAAAGCCATTAGAAACTCAATATTAGCAAAAAATGTGACCTGTGTTAGCCTGTCTGAGTCCCCGTTACATAATCACCTTCCTACGCTGAGGGTGCAGCTATATTCTCAGCAGCACTTTTTATTTTTAGACAAGGCATCAAATGTTTTCTGAAGTTAAATATACACTCTCACTTGCCAACACAAATATAAATATCTGAGTGTGTGTGCATCGTTATCTGAAATAGAACTGGGGTACACAAGTCTGATTGATTGGGGGCTTTTTTTACTACTCATGCACATGTTTAACACAGGATGAACACACTCAGAGCTGACTGAACTAACTCTGATCAGCTTTCTGTAACTGAAAATTCAGAGTTGCTCATCTTGGAGGTAAACACTCAGAGTTTAATCAGAACAAGGCCCAATAGGTGAGTTATATTCAGAGGTCTTACCTTGTAGAGAGAGCACAAAGAGAGCCTACAGCTACAGCATATTTGGCTCCGCCCCAGCCCACATAATGAAAAGCTGCGGGCAGAGGGCTGTTGCTGTCCAGCAGGTAGTATGGCATCATCAGGGTGAGAGCAGCAGAAACACTGAAGTACGTCACAAAGCAGATGAGCAATGAGGATACGATGCCAAAAGGAATGGCTCTCTGCGGGTTCTTCACCTCTTCACCTGGAGCACAGATCACATGCAGACACAGTTAATGGATATGCAGCTATACTTTTATATGACTTCATGGGGCACAGAAATATCTTCAGTTAATACATGATTTTTTTAACACACGCCCACGCGCATGCATGCACACACACACACACACAAATATCACAATATTAGAATATATATAATATTACAATTTTAAGACAGAAATCTAATTTCCAACATTCTTACAGTACACAATACAGTCATTACAGTTGGATAAGAGTCATATATTTAGATTTTGGAAGAGGGTACAGGCCTGTATTCAGACAGGTAACATAATCTAGGAGCAAAGGTGCTCCTGGTGCATTAAGAAGCATGTATAAAATTTTACCAAAAATACATGAATGCTAAGTTGTTGACTGAAACTGTAAACAATAGTAGAATCCCTTTTACCTTCTTAAATCTTTCCCAAATCTCTTCATCTCCTTCTGTTATTCTTGGTTTGTTACTAGCCACCCCCAGGTTATTACAAGGGTTGAACATATTCCTAGCTGTACACAGCAAACTGGCTTATTTCCTCTGTGGAGCCGTCAGACTGAAAGACCTAACTATTCAGATAATCAGGCCTTGTTCTGTAGTAAAGCCACACTGTAGGGATCGAGTGAATGTAGGAGACTCAAAATTATATGTGAAAGTATGTGAGACATAAATAAATAAGAGAGTTTCTAAGCATGACAGAGGATACTGCTGTGTGGACGACATGTACCTAAAGTATGTGTGCATGTGTGTGTGTGTGTCAGGGGGGTGATTATGGCTTCATGCCAACTTAACTCTTACCAGAATGCACGCACACATGCACAGATATGATATAATGGCTAAAGGCTGCTTGTGAATGTGTGCGTGACAGATTTACCCCTACAAGCCAAACTCAAGTAATAATTTCAGGGTTAACTGGTCAACTTGCCAGCCAATTAAAATTCAGGAAAATGAGGGGTGGGAAAAGCCAGTGGGTTCAAGACAGCAGGCAGACCTGAAAACATTTGTAAATGTTCCCTCTTTCCAACATAGAAACCTTGAAGCAATTAAACATGTACAAAGAACATCTCTGCACAAAACCTGGGAAAAAGACTCCGGAACGCCTTCTCCCAAAACCCTGCACGATGATTTAGTCCCCGAACCTGCATCACAGTCTTTGGCAATCAGACAATAGCAGAAATGTGCCAAATGCAGTAAAGTGCATCTTTAATTTCTTTTCTGTCTTCTGTTATGTAATATTCCTGGATTTTTAGACAAGCAACCCCCCACCCGGGAAAATGGAAACACACCCATGAGGAAGTCAAAGGGAAATGTATGTGAAACTGTGAGAGGTGCAGTGAGGGGAGTTAAAAAATAAAAAAGGCCAAAAGAGTTTGTGTTTTTGGGTTGCTTCCAGTACCAACCTGTGGTAGCAATGCAGTCAAATCCTACAAAACCATAGAAACAGGTAGCAGCTCCTGACAGGACGCCTGTGAATCCAAATGGCATGAAGCCGCCGACTCCTAAACTCTCTGCGCTTGGCAGGATGTCTGTTAGACTAGACCAGGGGGGAAAAAATTACTAAATATAGCATTAGATGACATTCTTTAAAAAGGTCATCCATATTAAAAATATTTTCAGTGAACACAGCAATTGGAGTAACTGAGACCCTTAAAGGTAATAAAAAATCAGCATTAAATAGGGAACATATCCTTACTTGCTGCTGTTTGTTGTATAACTTGCATTTAGGATCTCTTGAGGGTCTAGCTGCCAGTTTTTAATAGTGCCTTTGACGAAGCCAGAGATCACCATGAACAGCAGAACTAGTACATTGATGCAAGTAAAAACCTTGTTCACTATTGCTGATTCTTTGACCCCAAATGCCAGCAGACCTTAGAATAGGAAAGGACAAAGAAAGGGAAAATGAAATATTTCTTTGAAAGACCTTTTACAAAACCTGTTTTCTCATATGTGTTAAGTATCCTAGAGATTTTCTTACTTGTAAGAATGATTATTATTAAAGCACCAAATATGTCAGGATACTCTGCAAGTACATCCGGTGCATTCATGGGTATGTACTCCCTGCAGAACTGCCCTATGGGGTTCCCTATCAACTCGTCAAAGGTGGCGCTCCATGCACGGGCCACACTGGACGTACCTGGCATGAAGAAAAAAAAAAACAGTTCTAGAAAACAAATTTCTTCCTGAACACCTTAAACTAGAAAAAACAAAGCAGTAAAGTGTTTCTTTATGTTTACCGATGATGTAGGAGAGGATGAGATTCCATCCAGTGATGAAGGCCCACAGTTCCCCTACTGTCACATAGGAGTAAAGGTAAGCCGAGCCTGTCTTGGGGACACGGGCTCCAAACTCGGCGTAGCAAAAACCGGCTAACATTGAGGCTATGGCTGCTATCAGGAAAGACAGCACAATAGCAGGACCTGCGGAAGGCAGCGGAAATCATATGATTAACAACATTAAAGTGTTTCTCACTAGATGTGTTTTCATTATCAAAAGTAATGTTGTGTACCAGAACTCTCTCGTGCAACAGCACCAGCGAGCACATAAACACCAGCACCCAATGTGCTGCCTACACCAAGGGCAACCAGGTCAAAGGTGTTGAGGCATCGGGACAGCCGGGAGTCCTCTGAGTTCGAGTTTAACGCCTTCACCCTTACCAGCTGCTTCCCGAAACTGGAAGCAGCGTGCAGAAGACTCTCTAGAGCCATGGATCACAGTGCGTTCTCAGGCTAGAGGAGGGTAGATGGTCTTCAGGGGTTCAGAGGTCAAACCTTAATGGCAAGCAAAGAGGCAAAAGATGAATTTTAACAAAATATGTTTCCTCACAATTAGTTTGTCATCTCAGTATTTGCCAGGAGGTAAATATGGAAGCAAGCATGCAACATAATTTGAGCAGAAATATACAGACTGGTGCAACACACTGGTTCATTAGCACAGCATAAATCTGTGTGCACATGTGTGAATACTGATTACAGAATACTGAAGAAAACCCTCTGAAATGGACAGTTCAACAAAGCACCCTGGACCACATTTCTGACAGATGATGAGGAGTGTGTTACTCATTGCAGAAAAGAAAACAGAGTCTGCCAAGACCGTTACTGTTTAGCCCACCTTTGGGTCAGACAGTTTGCTCAAAGTAAACACAAGTAACAGAGAGCGAGTAATTCTCAGTAGCAGCACTACACGTGTACAGGCACCTTGTGAGAACACGTTGACCTGAAGACATGAACCCTGAGAGGTTATGTGGACAGTGCAACAGTCTTGTCACATGTCACGTTAACTTCCACCCAAGGGCAAGTTGATGTGACAACACTAGCCTTTTTTACCTCTGAAAATAATCAGGCTCAGATACAATTTTCCAGCCTAGCATATTACATTTTCAAAAATGTCTAATAAATGCACTTATATTCAAACCATGCAAAAATACATTTAAAACAGACTGAGATGACTCTCTAAAATATAGAATATATAAATAAATACAATACAGCTCCATTATAACATCTTAGGTCTTAGTACAAAAAACTCTGCACAGGCAGTATCATGTGGCTGAACTCAAAAGTGCAATCTTGTGGGGAAAATTCAATAAATCATTCCTTATATATTAAAAAAATATATAAGAAATAATGTAATAAGTAGCTGAATTATTCCTGAGCCTATTGTACTGGTACAGTGAAGTTACTGTTTCCTGCTGCATCAAATTGTCCACCCTAACAAGCTGAAACTGCCACCAGCCAACCAACCAACCAACCAACCAACCAACCAACCAACCAACCAACCAACCAACCAACCAACCAACCAACCAACCAACCAACCAACCAACCAACCAACCAGTCAACATAAAAATGTTCAGCCAGTAGTGTAGATACGTTTTAGTTGCAGCCCTCAATTACAGAATTGTTGTGCTTGATTTGTATAGTACATGGCATACTGTAGTGTCATGAAGAACTTGCATTTAGTCAAAGAGAAATGTGATTTCGGTTCCTCCTGAATGAGACATGGAAAGAACTACTGCTGTCAGACAGAAAGCTGCACCTGCGACATTTACACCTTATTTCATATATTCAGCAAAAGAAAGTGGATCTTTAAAATGTATATACATGCAGAAAAACTGATAACTAAGTAAAAGTTGAGAAATGGTGTGGTTCATTCATTTTAATTTAAAAAAAATAAATGTAAAGAACAAACTGTTACAAAAATACTATATTATATATATATATATATATAATATATATATATATATATATTATAATACTGGACTAAACCAGGAAGAGTAA
>VUQK01036279.1:4830-16482 GCA_015106715.1 Bujurquina vittata | reverse complement strand
TATAGCATGAGAGCACAAGGGTGGGGAGGGGCGGGGGTGGAAAGGAGCCAGCGGAGGCGAGAGGGGGCGTCAGGCTACCGTGGGCTGACTCAAACTCCCGTCCTCAGCTAACAGTTCTGATAAGAGGTGGAATATCATCAGCTAGGTCAGGGAGATCAGTCCACACAGATCAGAAGAAGACAGGACGGCGGGGCCTAGAGCGTCCATTAACAAAACTTTCTGGAGAATATTGAGATAAGCAGCAGTCCAAGGCCACCAGGGAGCCAAATTCCTGATTCTGTTTCGGAAAAGGCTGTACTGATAAATTTGTTGACCGCCTTCAGTCTTTCTGGCCCCTCTGTGGTGAAAAAAATCCAACTCATCCGAATCTTCTTGGTTCGTTCCTTCGCTGTGCAGGAACAGGTACCTCTCCAAGATCGAATCCCTCCAAATCAGCTCCAGATACTGAGTCTGAGTTTGGGTCTGTACCCTTCCTGCTTTCCCGTCCTAAGCAGCCTTACCCACGCCAAACAGCTGCCCAAACTTCCTGAATTGTAACGACATGCCAGGTATCTCCCGCCATAACCAGGAACCAAGAATAAAAGCACCTCAGGAAAGCCAGCATCCAGACCCCCAAAAAAGGACAAAGAGAGTAACAGAAACCAAACCAGGCAGTGTGGTGAGCCCCAACATCGCAACACAGGATGGACAACAAGTAGTGTCTGCAACCTGCATCAAAGGCCAAGAAGCAGTGGAAACCCCCGTGCTGAGGCAGAAACATGCAGGAGGGTCTCCAACTTATTAAAAATAAATAAATAAATAAATAAATAACAGACCTGGTCGTTCAGAACTTGGTATTGTATGTGAGAACAAGGATTTTAAATTCAGTTCTGGATTTAACAGTGAACCTAAAATTGGAGAAATATCTATTAGCACACTCACCCTGGCAGTTTGGATCAATTGAAGGGTCATTAGAGAGCCTTTAGAACAGCCTGATAATAAATTACAGTTTACCCGGTAGGTAAAAAATAAATGAAAAAGGTTTAATTTTATTTGTGTGCAGATATAATCCACCTGGCTCTTACTCAGTGTCTCCATCTAAATTTTTACTTTTGTCTGTTTAGTGCTCAGTCTGTCAAGTGTGAGCGGTATAGCGAGCAGGGTGGATCCAAAGGCAGAACTCTGAGGCTGACTAAACTTAAAAGGTGACTTTATTGTTAACGGAATCAAAACATAACAAAACTGAGACAAAGACTGGTGGCAAGCAGGAACAAAAAAACCACACCTTCATTAGGGAGAACGCAACCGAGAACGGAGGGGAAAGCAGACAATAAATACACGGGGAATGCCGAGGGAAAACAGGAAAGAGCTGGGGAGAACAGGTGGACCAAATCATCCTAATGCGGGAGCAAAACTAGACACAACACACAGGACTGTCAGAATAAAACAGGAAGAGAATAACCAAGGAGCACACTCAGACATAACACACGAAAACCTGACACAGGGGAAATCTACACATAAGACTAAAGCAACCTAAACACTGAACATCAAACACACCAAAAAATAAAAGAAAGAACAGAACGTCAAAGTAACAGAACACTGGACCACAGGCCCAGGACCATCACACAGTCCAGATAAAATTATTATAGTGAGCGATTTTAATATTCATGTAGATGCTAAAAATGACAGCCTCACAACTGCATTTCATTGATTATTAGTCTCAACTTGCT
Organism: Bujurquina vittata; assembly: GCA_015106715.1. NCBI lineage: Eukaryota > Metazoa > Chordata > Actinopteri > Cichliformes > Cichlidae > Bujurquina > Bujurquina vittata. Next base: position 14,773 of record VUQK01036279.1, on the reverse strand, counting down.
TCCCCGAGATGTAATCACACTCTGGATATTGTCATGGCACAGAAACTGAACATTTACCGTAGCCGTATTCCTTGAAAACCATCCTTTGTCTGATTATTTTTTAATAACATTTAAGGTTACTATAATGGATTACACAGCATAGAGAATAAAGTTCATTACAGTAGAAGATTTCTGAAAGTGCTGTAACTACATTTAGGGAAGCGATCGGTCTGCGCTGGGATGCTTCCCTTAGGCAATATTATTAGAAGGCATAGCATACATTTTCATTGTCATATTTCTGCACATGATAGCCAGCTTTATCTATCCATGAAGTCAGATGACACACACAAGTTAGTTAAACTGCAGTAATGTCTGCAAGGCCTGGATGATGTCTAATTTCTTGCTTCTAAAATCACAAAAAACTGAAATTATTATACTTAGACACAACAGCCTCAGAAATATGTCTAACCAGATACTTACTGTGGATGGTTTTACCTTGGCCTCCAGTAACTCTGTGAGGAATCTTGGAGTCATTTTTGACCAGGATATGTCCTTCAGTGCCCATATTAAGCAAATACTGTATGTGGGGTGCTTTCATGCATTTGCGCAATATTTCTAAATTTAGAAACATCCTGTCTCAGAGTGAGGCTGAAAAACTATTCCTGCATTTATTACTAGGCTGGACTATTGTGATTTACTTCTATCAGGTTATTCTAAACCTTTCTTTAAAAAGCCATCAGTTGATTCAAAATACTTCAGCGATAGTACTGACAGGGACTAGAAAGAGAGAGCACATTTCTTCCATATTAGATTCTCTTTACTCACTCCCTTTTAAATTCAAAATTTAAAATCCTCACATTCAAGGTGTTGAATAATCAGCCCCCATCTTATCTTAAGGACCTCAAAGAACCATATTGTCCCAGTATAGCTCTTTGCTGTCCGACTGCTGGGTTACTTGTGCTACCCAGAGTTTTTAAAAGTAGAATGGGAGGCAAAGCATTGAGCTATCAAGCCCCTCTTCTGCAGAACCAGCTCCCAGTTTGATTTTTGGAGACAGACACCATCTCTACTTTTTCAGAAAGCTTATAGACAAGGCTGATCAGGTGACCCTGAACCAACCCTTTGGTATGTTGTCATAGGCCTAGGCGGCTGGGGGCTTCTCATGATGAGCGTTTCTTCTTCACTTACTATTTTTAGACTCCGTCTCTCTCCTGTGTGCATCCTTTGTCCTCTCTCTCTGCTCTCTTTTCTTTCAACCCTAACACATCATGTGGCTGTTGGGTTCCCTTCCCTGACCCCGGTTCTGCCCGAGTTTTCTTCCTGTTAAAAGGGAGTTTTTCCTTCTTATTGTTTCTTCTTCTTGTTGTCACTGGGAGTCGTCTGATTGTTCTGATCTGATTGTTCACTATTATATTGCTGGGTCTTTACCCTACAATATAAAGTGCCTTGAGGCGACACTTTTGATTTGGTGCTATATAAATGAAATTGAATTGAATTGACTCAAGGGCTGTGTTACGGTCCATTGGAATTAGTTATTAAGAGATACTGTTCAACCATGTCAGAAATCAAATATTTTTTTTTATAGTTGAATGGAACAAATGCAGTAATTGCAGGAATTATAAGTGCACTGCCTGCGTCCTTATCTGGCCTGTCACAAAGGTGGACTGGTTGTGATTGTTGGAATTTTGGTTTTGGAAGTCTTACAGTAAAAAACTGATGACATAAAAAAGGTGTAGAGGCAGATTTTTTTGTTGATATCTAATAATTTGAAATGCAGTTTGTTCAAAATACTAGTTATGGTTCAGTATAAAAAAGCAAAGTGATGTTGTATAGTGTCCTATCAAGCAATGAGACCTGCCCACTATCAGAAAGCACTATAATCCTATGTCTATGAATCCAAGTTGTCCATGAAATCTAGACACAGAACACATGGTAACATATCAACATCCCATAACATCATCCCAATGAGGCTTTATACTGTATGCCAAAACACATTTTATAATTTTAATATTACAACTAAACTGATATTTAAGAAAAAAAAAGAAACAAAATAGTGGTTTTAAAGAGTGCTTGGGTTACCAAGATGTATAATGACCCCACAGGTTGAACAGGTTCATATCAGCCTGACATTAACATCTTCCTGTGGATTTGCCTTGGGTCATCCAGCAGATTGTTTAGCATCAAAAGTAAAAAAAATCTCCTCACGCTCTCTTACAGTGAATGGCAACTAGTGAATTTTCTACTCTACCTGAGATCATTTTGTTGCTATCCTCTGGCAGACCCTGTGACTCTGCCAAGAGGGAGAGGAAGGTCCTTAAGAAGATAAAAAGGGAGGTTGGAGAAAAGAAATTGATTGAAGGAAAAGTGGTCAGGTTATTCATTTTAAGCATGAACACACACACACACATTTATAATCTGCCAACCTGTGAAGCTGTATGTAAGCCCACAATATTAATGTTTACATGAGTACGTCTGTGCGTTTCTATTATTCTGCATAAAATAAATCGATATGTGTATGCAGGCATGCAGTGTTTCAATGCCACTTAATGGTCTGCCATCTCAATCCACAATCTCTCACTCTCTCCTATCTCCTCGTCTCTACCATCTCCTCTTCTTTACTTCTCTCGCTCCTTCAGTCATCCATCCAGTGTGGAGGGAAGTCATTCCAGCTCAGGGTGATCACTGCATTTCATCCGAATAAATTGATTAGGAAGAGGTGATGTGTGATGAAGAGGAAACCTGCATGTGTGCCCACAGGTTAAATTTGAAAAAAATCAGGTTGTACCATGAGCAGCAGCCTGATGGTGCAACATTGACCGCCACTTGCGTAGGCCTGTTCTAAAAGGTATTTTCATCCCCACAAGCTCTTGCACTAACATTTTGAAAAGATACTAATTACAGTCAGCATTCATTCTTAGTCTGCACATTAAAACAATACAGAGCAAAGATTGTGAACATGATGAAGCATTTGAATATATATCTGCCTCCAAGTCTGTTTAATCTACTTAAATCCCAAAACGTGGCTTTTATTTAACATTTTGTATATCTGGTAAACTTATCTGAAAATCTTAGTGATTTATAATTGCTGTTTGCAAATGTAAAACCACTTTTGTTCTAGACATAGTCACTTCAATAGGGAGAGACCATTAATTCAATTCAGTTTTATTTATATAGCACCGAAACACAACAAATAGTCTCCTCAAGGCAGAATTGAACACAATTGATTGATTAAAAATATAGTTTGCTATTTGACTATTTGAGTCAGATCGCCCATCGTTGAAGAAGGGAATCTCAGTGGAGACAGGAATTAGGGCAGGACCCACCAGAGTCTAGAGGCTGGTGGTGGAGACCAAGATGGAGGCTTCGACGGAGCTCTTGGGTGACGCAGAAGTTGAGGTGGTGGGTTACAAGAATTAGTCTGAAAGGGAGAATGACAGATGAGCAGTGATATTTAAAGTACGCTGAGCAGAGGCTGATTGCCTCAATGAAGGCGGGCAGAAAGATGATTGGACCAGAAGTGATGAAGTCAGCATTAAGTCAGGAAGTGTTGGAAAGTGGAAGTGATGTAAAAGAGAGAAGCAGCCAACCATCTGGGAAAGTAGGCAGATGAGTGATTACAGTTCTTCCTACGCCTAAGCTTCATTATAATGTCCATTAATTCCATAAATCCAACAGGAGAGTTGTCAGGATGCTGTAATTTCCTCTCTCCCGCTCAACTTGTATTTCATTGCTGTTTTTTGTGATGCCCCAAGCTTTTGTTTGCGACTGCCAGCATTTGAAGAACATCTTTAACATGCAGTAAAAACACTAAATATGCATTACACCACTTTGATAATAAAATATTGCATGTTGAAAAGCGTTAATCAACGAGCTATTTAACATATATTTTTATATAATATCCCTTCTTAAAGTGGGGAACTTTCATATTAAGAGCAAAATAAGCACAATAAAATTGAAATTATCAGGTTGAACAAGAGGCATTGTGGTCATTTCCTGTCCAACTTGACTTCAAATATAAATAACTATATGTGTGTGTGTGTGTGTGTGTGTGTGTCTGTACCTACAGGGTTAAAGTTAGTTTTAAAAATAAATTCAGTCCAGCCCTTCATGTCACATTATGGTTCTTGCTCACATATTTTCCTGTTTTCCAGCTCATGAATTCTGTGTTGACCAGCCGTCATTACCAAGCTGCTGAGCTGCAGAAACAATCATCATCTATAATGAGAGATAACAGAGAAAACAACAAAGGTGTCATATTCAAGTGAAGCCAAAAAGCATACATAACCTCATCGACTGTAACTAACCGGCAAACTTGCTGCTTGTCAGCAAAAAAAGCAATTCAATGGAGCTGTGCATTAAGTGTACCAAATAAAGTCAAATGTTGCTTTGCAACTATGCACCTGAGACTTGCCTCGCCTTTATCTAACTACATTAGTAATTAGATACAGAAATGAAATCTAAATGGTGCGTGACTCCGAAGGCAAGAACATAAACAGACTGTTGCAGGATAGCCTTTATTGCGATCTTTGCCGCAGCTCTTTTATGGCACTTTTCAGTACCTAGTTTTGAGTTTGACCAATATGTGGCTTTAGGAAAATATGAAACACTCCTTGATTTCATATTTAACAAATGATTATGTCCACCTGTGTTCATTCAGGGGTCAATAAGCAGAAAATCACTTGTGACTGTTAACAAGGTGAATGGTTCTCTTTGGTCCCAGTGATCTTTTGCAGCAGCAGTAGGGCGTTAAATAGAGAACTTACAGTAGCACTAAAAGCACTAATCGCACGTCATTCTCTGTCCAGCAGCATGAAGTGATACAGAAGGACGCAGCTGCCTCTCTTTCACTCCCCTGTCAAAAGTGGACCCACGGCTCTTTTATTGGGTTATTGGAGAAGGTCCAGTGCACCCCTTAGAAATCTCACATTTCTCTTTCCCTCTACATTTTCACATATTGAAAGAGATCCAGTGAACTCTGCACTAGACTGCACTCATTCTTTCTTCTTCCCTCCCTTTCTCCTCCTCTCTGTCTGTCTTTGCCCCGTGCACCTTAGGTTTTTAAGATCTTGGGACTCGAAGGGTGATTTCATCCTTCACTGGGCCATGAAAGCTCTTTATAAGTACATTGCCACTGCCAGCGCATTAATCGCCTCTGCCATATTGATTTGGGTATTCCGTTGTGCAAGCTAGCATATGGAACAGAAAGAAAGAAAGAAAGAAAGAAAGAAAGAAAGAAAGAAAGAAAGAAAGAAAGAAAGGTGGGTGTGCGAGATGGAGGAAGGAAATAAACATCATGCGGGAATTAGACATATAAAATAAGGTGGTCTGAAGCTCAGAGTGACTGGAATTAACATCTGGGTTTGGTCCTGCAAGGCTCGAGCAAAGCAGCTGAATTTTACTCCAAGTCTGGTTTGTAGCAGAAGCATCTTGTTTTTATAATTATGATTATAATTATAATTAAGAATTGAATAGGGTGATAAAAGGGGTGCAAAAATAGCAAAGTGTGCTTAAAGAGTGTCCAAAGACAGAAGAAAATCACCGTGGGAACTGAAAACCAAGTTATTAAGTCTGCGAGGGCTGAGTCATCATCAAACCGAGAAAAATGAAAGAGAAAAAATATAATGAATGTGTCAAAATATTTGTTTGTCCAGGGGTTTAACAACTCCAATCCCTAACATTTAAATTGGCTCACCAGCAGCAGACTCTGTGCACACTGCAGGAACAGGACAAATGCAGAAAGCCAGAGGCAGACTGTTGGCATTGTATATCTTCCATTTAAAAGGGTGTTCTTCTGTCCCACTGTCGCTCATAAAGGATCATCCCATTGTTGGACTTTGGTCACTAATATATCAGCTTCTTGACCTCACAGTTTAAAGTGGCGTATCTGTGTGGCTGTAGCTCAGGAGGAACCTCTTCCCTGGTCCAGCTGCTTCATCTGAATCTGTTTTGCTTTTATTGTTTTTTCTCAGATCTACATAATCACGATGATACTGGTTTGTTGTCATCTGGGGCGGGATTAGTAATTATTTGTTTATTTAGTGAGTTTTAAAAATCTTTATCAAACACATTTTAACTTTTTCAGTTCAGTTTTTTTTAAATATATTTTTACTTATTTGTTTATTTTGCTTTTCTTTCCTCAAAATTTTATATTTTCAAAGGATTATGAAACTACAGCTTTACCCATCTTTGAGCATGGTTACCATAGTTACATGCTCATAGAATTGAATGAATGGAGCGGCAAAATGTTATAACCTCATCTCCTACGCTGAAAAACTAGCTTGCAAATATATTGTGTTTCTCGCGCAGCTGGACAAAGCGCATGCTCAACTTACTGAACTAACTTCTCTTTTATGACTATATTCCATATTTTCTGACCAAATCTGTTTTTAATTGTGCTGTGACAAGCACAGAAACATTCCAAAGTTGGCTGTGACTGATGGGATTATGGCTGAGATGTAATTTCCTTGCTTCAGAATTGGGACAACATGTCTAAGAGAGAGGCATGATCTTGGGACTGACCTTATTTTTTTTTGTTTGTTCATTTTGCTTCCTATTTTAATCTGGCAGAGCTGAAAAGGCTCATTTCAGAGAAACAGGCTGTAATGAAGGAACTAATCTAGCTTGAGATTTGGGAAATTATTTTAAGAGGCCATCTTATTTCCAATTTCCAAAAACATCAGTAGCAACATTAATTTAACAAGCATCAGGCAAGGACCTGCTACACTTTACAGGCTCTGTTAAATGAGGATACTTGATGAGGATCACTGATCATATTTGAATTTTGAGAAAACAAGCTCAGACAGCCCCAAGCCCGTAATCACAACTTCTTTTTTCTGACTGCCTTCTGCAAATAAAACCTTTTAATTCATCAGTCAATTACAGAGAAAACAAGCTAACTGGCACAGCAGATTGAAATGATGATTTTAAACCGAGCAGAATGGATGCTTGTTCAGAAAGACCACAACTCCACAATGTCAAATGACCTGAGCTTGAAAATGAAATATTGTTAATCTGCCATTTCAGTTCAATAGCAGCTGTATAAAAATCCATATTTCATGGAGCAGAAGGCACAGAAAGTGGGAGTTAAAGATTTAGCTCTATTTTGCTGTGGTGGCATTAAAAAATGCTGAACTTTTCACTTGTGGGGGAACAAGACTAAGGGGGAAGTTTTGAAATATGCTATTCTGTTACCCTTTACATGGACATTCCAGTTTATATCACTCAACGTGCTCTGTTTCTAACTGCCAGAGGGAAATAAAACCTGAGACATAACCATAACTGTTTTTAGCACCACCAGCAAGACTTGACTATTCATTTAAATGCCATGTCAGTAAATGTGAATCTTTTTCTGATTAAACTTCCTGTTTAATACAAAGGGCTGTCAGGTATTTTAAAGGGAGTTGATCTCAGTTCTAATCACTTGGTTTTACTTTTCAGTTTTGGCTCCAAAACAATAGAAAAAAAAGTTCTAAAACAAAAAAACAAAACAAACTTTCACCCTGAACAGCGTAAAAGCATAAAATTAACTGTATAGTAAAATACACACCATTCACAAATTCACTAAAATGCATTTGAGACCCAAAGCCACCCCCACTCACTACCTACACAGACACCGGAGCAAAGCTGAGGGGGGAACGGGCTGCAGACGGTGGGCCAGTGTGGACACGGGACAGACAGAGCCTGTAGGTCTGGTGAGTGGAGGCAGATGCAGATAATGTGACCTGTGGCTCTGGCATCACCCTAACTGCCATTTTGGAATCATTCTTCAACCAACACTGAGAAAAGACGGCCAACCTGCCAATGCAGTTTTTTTTTTTTTCACAGTGTCTATAAAGAGCCACAAGAACACATTTGCTACAGGTACAAAACGTAGTAATTCTCTCATTTCTTCACATTCCTGCCCTCTTCCTTCTTTTAAGGACAGATGGGTTCTGGAATTCCTTTGGCTTGAGTGATAATTCTCTGTGGGTTCTCTGTTCTAGAAAGCAGTTTCACTACATGCATCACTCAGCACAACCATTATGCATTAATAAGTGTTGAGCATTACAGCATTCTGTAACTTGAATGTACAGAGAGAAAAAGTGTAGATTTGTTCCACTTTTATGATTATATATGTTGTAGGTTTGTTTTTGGCTAACATGGAACATCGATCAGCATTTCTTGAAATCATCTCCAACCACTGTAAATGTCTTACTGTCGCTCTCTTTCAGGAGTTTCTGCTACTGAGCAGAAATAATGGTTCCATCAATAATGGCAGGTCATGCAGGTCCTGAAGCGGCAAAGCAGCCCCAGACCATCACATTACCACCACGATGTACGACTGTAGGTGTGATGTTCTTCTTATGAAATGCTGTGTTCGTTTTATGCCAGATCTAACGGGACTAAAACCTTCCAAAAAGTTCAACTTTTTTCTCGTCAGTCCATAGAATATTTCCCCAAAAGTCTTGTGGATCATTAAGATGTCTTTTTGGCAAATGTGACACGAGTCTTTGTGTTCTTTTTGGTCAGCAGTGGTTTTCACCTTGGAACTCGCCCATGGATGCTATTCTTGCCCAGACTCTTTCTTATTGTTGAATCAGGAACACCGACCTTAAGTGAGGCACTTCTTTAGATGATGGGTTCTTTTGTGACCTCCTGGATGAATTATTGATGCATTCTGGGAGTAATTTTGGTTGGCTGGGCACTCTTGGGAAAGTTCACCAATGCTCCAGGTTTTGCCATTTGACCTGTGATTTGCTGACATCACAAACCCTTAAAAATGGGACTGAATCTCTTTCCAGAGTTATAAATGTCAGTGACTTTGTTTCTCACTGGTTTATTTATATCGTAGTTGCTTTTTGAGATCTTCTAATTTACGTCACTTTGTCCGACAGGTTCTGTTTAATTTATTTCTTGATTGAACAGGTCTGGCAGTAATCAGGCCTGGGAGTGGCTAGTGAAAATGAACTCAGATTCCAGACACGGTGAATTAATGACTTAGTAAGAGGGGGCAATTAGATAGGTTTGGATACCTTTTTTCCCTTAATAAATGAAATCATAATTTTTAAATTCTATTTTGTATTTCCTTGCATTATCTTTATCTAATATTAAAATGTGTTTGATGATCTTAAACATTTAAGTGTGACAAACATGCAAAAATAAAGAAATTGGGAAGAGGACAAGTGTTTTTTTTATACAGCACTGTATTTATATAGGGTACGTATAATAAAAAAAACACATTCTAGATTTCAGATTTAAGGATGCACCACTCCATTATTATAGATTTTCTATACGGTTGTTTAGACAAGAGAGCAGAGGTCTTGGGTTTGTTTTAAATGTCCTTCCCTTCACAGTAAACACACTCTCTAAGACCACAAGACTGCCAGCAGTGAAATTCAATAATGCTAACCTGTCACATCAATTCAGCATCAGCAAATCTATACCTTCCCACAACATCAGTTATGTCTGACAGAGGGGTCTGTGGCAGAACCACTAACTTCGGGACTGATGAAAAAGAGCGACTATTGGAATGTCACAACAATGCTCATCTGCTCATTATGACGCATAATACACACAAATGCAAATGCTGGAAGTGTTGGAAGAATGAAATAGAAACATTAGATGGGAACACACATTAGATTGGTCCAGTATCATTTTATTGATATAAATGTGATTATCAGATTTTCTATGTTTTAAAAGGACCTATTGTTGTCATTTTCAGCTTCATATTTTTATTTGTGGATTTTTTTTTGGTCTAGGCCTTCAGCTCAGTCTCTCTTTGACAAAAGCTGATTTAGCTCCTTTCTCTTTTAGGTCACCCTCCTTTGGAATCAGGTTTCTTAGAATTTGAAGAGCAAACGGTTGGGCCTCAAGCGCTCACATCCACAGGGGTTTTGCCTGGGATGATAACAGGTTAGAAATCTTTGCTTTCACTGACATCATACACAGCCAAGAATAGAAAGAAACTGCCCAAAACCAAGCATTC
>VUQK01036277.1:0-11175 GCA_015106715.1 Bujurquina vittata | reverse complement strand
TTGCTGTGAGGCACCAGTACTGCAGTATCAGTACGGATGGCACATTTATAGAAGAAAAAAAAGGACTGTGGCTAATTTGCAAGAGAAAAATTTACTGAGGAATCTTAAAATGTTTAATTAGCTTAATCATACAAAAAAACAGAGAATCCCACATATTAGTAATAAAATGGAACAGTAACTGATCAAATCGGACCCAGGTTATACTCTCTACACTGTCCAGATGCTTCTGATGAAAACTGCAAGTATTGCATCTGATTGCAGCTGTGGAGGAGACGGAGAGCTTACCTGTGAATGGCAGCGAACGTAACGAGAGACTGATTTATGGAAAGAGTTATTCCTGAAGATTACATCCTCCTTACAGGGTACTTTGGCCATGATCTTGACGATGTCCACACCTGTGTTATTAGGGATACCTGTTGAAACATAATGATATATCATCCAAAACCAATGACAGATTAAAATAATGGTAAATAATAGAAAGTGGCCATCATGTGTTTGTAGTTACCTGTGAAGAGTGAAGGGTCTACACTCACACTGAAGGCACAGATCAAGATCTTCCCATCTAGCAAAGTGACCAAGATCCACACCATTGGTGCCAGCAGGGCCCTCTGTAACATGGCTGAGAACAAGTACCTGCAGGATAACACAAGAAGTGATGGGAACAATGTAGAATAGAACTCTCAGCAGTATCTATAGGCAAAATGCATTTACAAGTATATAAATTTCAGTCAACTGCTACATTTGTCTTATCACTTTATAACAGAGACTGGTCAGCTTAGCATAGAGAATAAAAGCAGGTAAGAATAAAAAAGAAAAAATAAATTAAACTGCCACCCAAACCAAGAAATTGGAGTGTTAGATGCTGGATTGTGTCCAAAATAGTTGGTGCACTATAAAATGTGAAGACAACAGAATGCGTGGATTAAAAAAGGAAAACTTTTTGAAGCCATATTTAATGTAATCTGAACAAAATTGACCGGATATGTTTTATAATGGCTAAAAAATACCTTGTTGTTACCTTGTTAGAAATGTTGATTTAAATTGTGGCTGGTTATAAATAACTTGCACCCCAGACGGGCAGTGTTTTTCAGAAGAAATGTAGAGAGCGGTTTACCACTCTGCTGGAAAATAGTCCATTAATATGTATATGTATATATTTGCTTACCAAATAACAACAACAAAGAAAAAAAGATCCATCAGTCTTTTCTAGGTAGTTGATGCGAGATGGACTGAAGTGAAGCCATGTTTGACCAGTTAAAATGGAAATCCTGAAAGCTGCATTGTTTGGCCTGTTACTGGTGCACAATCCCAGATGATGGCGTATCATCATCTGGGATTGTGACTTGGACCTACAAACCCACATTAATGCTGAACATTACACAATACAGAGAATGTAAAACTGCAGTCTGCATGACTCCATGACACAAGAGTCCAGGCGGTAAACTGCCCCGCCTGCAGTCCACACCGACCCCCCTCGAAAACTAAGGTCAGAACTGCTGACCAAGTAAGAGCTGATACAAGACGTCTGACATTTCATCAAATGTATTTCACTGCGTTTAACTGGTACCTTCATTTACTGTGTAATTACATGTAACAGCTTTAACTGCCTGCCTGTGTGCTTCTGTTAGATAGTAAATCTTTGACTTACTTCACCACAGCAGGATTTTTGGACCTGTTCCCAACAGGTCTCATCCACTCGTCCATCATGACTCCTGTATGTCGGTTCACGAGGATTCCCAGGAAGAACAGTATAATGGGTGGGACGATCATCACTCCCAGAGAATAGATTTTGTTGTATTGAGGAAGGCACGGGCAGTTAAAGTCAAAGCTGGTGTAAAGCTTGACACTGACCAAGGCCAAGATGATACAAATTCCATTGGAGATGGACTCGGAGTTGGACTGGAAGTACTGCAAGACTAACTTCAGACGTTCCATAGCCTAAATAAATTGAGGGAAGTATTCAGGGTTGAGGTAAAAACAGCAACATTATTATCTAGCTGCTGCAGTTAGAATAGAAAGTGAGAGCCTCGGGCAACAGTGAACTAAACTGTGTTTGTTTGTGTCCACTGGGAATTACAAAGTCTTTTTACTTCTGTAAAAAACTCTAGTTTACCTACCTCACAATATGTCGGTCCTTTTAAAGAAAATGCAACTTTAACAGCCTCAGTATAAACCACCCAAGCTTTGTGGGAGACAGGAGTTACAGGGAGTCTGGCAGTGATCCAGGGAGAGGCTGCAAACACGACTATACCTGAGCAGGTGACAGAACTGTGTGGACACACCCTGTCGTACTCTTAAAGCAACACTCACAATTATCAAAGGTTTACAGAGAGAAAAGGAGCAGCATCACGGTCTAAAACTGGACTTCAAAGCATATGCCACTGCATAATACATGAACCACACATTGTGGTCTTACCTGAAGGATCAATTTAGGATTTTGGAAGTCAACATTAAAGGGAGAACAGTGGTTTTTTTGTGATATTGTAGCTTCCCCATCAGACAGTCTAAGTATTATTACTGCTAGACTATTGCAAGCAGAGCTTTAAAAGCCTGACACACATTGTAATGAAACTAATTTATTTTAAGAGTGGAATGTGATGGAAAATAGGCAGCTAGCAGCCAATCAGACGGCTGCTAGCTGGACACGCGGCTCCTCTAGTGCCCTGGGCGACATACTGAACCGCCAGAGTGAGTGAATGTTAGACGTTGTGTACATGGGTGTGTGTGTGTGTGTAATGATAAAAACTGCTGCGTCGAGCGTTCAATTAGAGTAAAAAAAGCACTGAATAAAAAAAACAGAGGAAGGCTGTCATTTATAAAACGATTTGAGGCAGTAATTCCTTCTGTTTATAATAAAACTGAGAGATTAAAATAGATCACATTAGATCAACTTTATTAATCCCTTTAGGAAGATAATAGTGTGATTCCACTTATTCTCACCTCGCTTCTTTCCTCCTTCCAAAACTCCATCTCCATATTAACTGTGTCTGCTCCCTTATTCAGCTGAAACCCTTAAAATTCATCTAACTCTAATTGGAAAAGTCAAGAATCCCTTTTAGTTGCTGTTATCTGTTATCTCTGGCCCTTACTTAGTGATTTTTAAATTTTTTCTTCTCTGATTTCTCAGTTTTTATCAGATGTAGTTCTCAGTTCAGATTAGATAATTACAGTGGGTGATTTTAGCATCTATAGATGATGAAAACAACAGTCTCCACACTGCATTTAATTCACTATTAAAGTAAAAATGTAAATGAGAGAGAGCCAGACAGCCATCCACACTCACACCAATGAACCTAACCCCAGTAAGTGCCTGTCTGTGGACTGTGGGAAGAAACCCACGCAGAGAGCATGCAAACTCCAGACAAGGTGGAATCAAAGCCAGACCTTCCAGATGCTATTATAACTGTGAGGCAGCAGTGATACCCATCCATATGTAATCAAACTTGTTTTTTTTTAACATGCTAGTGCACTGGTAACATTTGTCTATGAACTGGTAAAATTATCTATGCATTGATAACATTTAAGGCGCTTTATACTGTTCAATAATTACAGAGAAAATCCAACAGTCAAAATGACCCCCTATGAGCAAGCACTTTGCAACAGTGGTGAGGAAAAACTCCCTTTTCACAGGAAGGAAGCAGCTACATGGTTAAGAGCATCTTGACCAGCTGTGTGCGACAGCAACACTGGTGCTACGAACCGCAAACACCTGCAGAGTGGTGAAGACTGCTGAAAAGATCATCAGGACTCCACTGCCCTCTCTGCAGGGCATCCACCATCACAGAGTCCACAGAACAGTCGCCTCCATCGCCAAGACTCTGCCCACCCATAACACGGGCGGCTCACACTTCTACCATCACAAGTGTGAAATCCAGCACCTGCAGAGTAAGGCCCCGTTTACACGGGAATGTTTTCATATGAAAGCATTGAAATTCTGATGCGTGAAAATGATACTTTTTGAAAACAGAGAAAACTGCACATGCGCACAATGGTTGTGGCTGCTATAGTCACACCACCAGCAAGTGGCTTGGCAGTGGGAACTGCAGCGTTTTAACGTCTTGCCTTTCTGTGTAAACGGAGATCGTTTCTGAAACTTTTCCGTCTTTGAAAAAGAAAACAGCAAAACACCTTTTCCACTGAAAACGCTCTCAAGAAGACTTTCTTCTCCACTGCCATCCTAAACACCTGAGAGGAGTTTACAACCTTGGCCTGCATCAGCATGCAACTATATTTGTCTGTCTACATTTAACAGTTTGCACATTTACAACTACACTGATGTTTAACTGCATGTAGCATACCAAATTGCGCAAATTGTCACGGTCAGGGGGCTGTGCGTGGTGAGGGGTGGACTCAAACGCAGGAGGCAACTAAACTCAAAACAGCTTTATGTGCTGAAGGCCCAAAAAATACAAAACACAAAGCTCGAAATCTCAACCAAGGCTGTAACACACAACACAAGCCTGGGAGAAGGAAACACCAAACTGGGAAACACACCAGCAGGAGAGGGAAACACTGACGGAACACACGCAGCAGGGATCAGGGAGAAACACAGACACTAAATACACAAAGGCATGATGAGGGGAGTGGAAACATGTGAGGAGCACAGCTGAACACAACACACTGATGAGACACAAGCAAAACTGAATACAAAGCACGAAGAACACAAGACAGGAAGTGCCTAAACCAAACACGTATGTGGACTTAACACCGAAAACCTGACTAACAATTCTAAATACCACACAGAGAACACTGGGGCATAAAACTAGACACAAGGCATGAGACTAAGGACTAAGACACACTTGGACACAGATCACGGAACACGAGGAAAACGGGAATATAAAACACAAACACACAGTGCCCTGGGCCACCGGCCCAGGATCATGACACAAATACGTACATGGCCTATAGCGCAGATTCTTACTCATACATATTTATTACATTACTACTGTATCTCTCATGTGCTGTTGTAATAGTGCTTTTTGTGTGTTTTTTAATTATAATTTATTCTATTTATATATTTGACATGAGGATCGTTTTTGCCTGGCATGTGTTATGGACAGCAAAGACAGAATGTCACCGTGCTGGGAAACGCTGTGCAAGTGACAATAAAACTTGTCTCTTCATCACTCACCTCTTGTCACTACTCTGCATTGAATAATGATGGTAAAGCAGTTATTATTAAAGGAAGAGACATAGAAACCCTTTTTGGTTAGTTGGTTAGAAGAGATTCAGGAAACATGTTTTGAAGAAATTTGAGGTGTTTGAAGTTACACACAAAAATCACAATGGGCTCCTTCAGGCCAAAAGCCTGAAAACTGCAGTCGTGAATAGATGCCGTAAACAGGAAGAACACATTTTTGAATTTATTGGGTGATTTTGGCCCAATTTTGCAATTTCCAGCTGTTGCACTTTTATTGGCTCAGCTTCATATTTGGTCAGTCTAACCTACAGATGTGGCTGATGCTAAACTGCAAAGCTGTTCAGTTTTGACTTAAAGGTGTGTCACTGGCACCAAAGTGAGTTTCCATCATTTGGCATGAATTTTTTATTTGTTGCCATTCGCACATACATTGTTCAATCTGGCCCAAACATCTTGTATGTGATTCGTGTCCACCCTAAACACATCTGTAAGGAAATATTTAACAATGGTCCTACAGCCACCTAGTGGCAACAGGAAATGTAATGGTTTATACTTTGAGGTTCTGGGTCCAGCCGACTGACTGGAACCCTCAAAATCTAGTCAGAAAAGGAGTAAATGTTTTATCCAAGGGAATGACCCTGGAAGCATGGTGAACTCTGATGTTTGGACAATAGAACAGGAAATATTTATATATCACATATTCATATTTAATACTTTGATGCACTGCTGCCCCCAGGTGGACTGCATCCACCTCAGAAGAGGTCTGAATAAACTTCAGACCATGATAATCATTCAGTATGAATAATTGCTGGCATGGCGACGTGCCACGAAGCAGAAAGTTGTCCGACTTGGTACACTGCTTAAAGGTCATGAATGTCATTTCAGGTTTTGTGAGTGGTGCCTTGGAAGCAGTATCTGTCATGGACGGGCCTCCTCAGAGCCCAGACCTCCACATAACAGAAGCACTGTGGGATCAGCTGGACAGAGAACACAATAAAAAAGGCACTGAAAGAGTTACAGAATGTCCTTCTCGAGGCCTGGAGAACTTTTCTTGAAGACCACTTACAGGAATTACGAGGAAGCCCGAGAGCGCTGTGTTGTTGGCATCCGCTAGTGGTGAAAGATGCCAAACAGGAGCACTCGTCTAGCATCATTCTGCACAACTGTCACAAGCCTCGTATACTATTTAATATTATTGGCAATGTTTTAAACACCTGTCAGTATACTGGAATTTTGAAATTTCACAATTTTTTGGTGGATAAAGTGAACACTGTTAGGGCTCATATATTATCCCCAGCTTTTGACCCCTCGGTCTCTATTCATCGCTCTACTGCTTTATACCAGTTTGAGCCGGTCACTCTGTCTTCGTTATATGAGACTGTCGGTCACCTGAAGCCCTCAGGCTCGCCAGCTCACATTATCCCACCTCAGCTTTTTAAAGAGGTTATTTCTGTCTTAGGCCCACTTGTCCTGGTATTTTATTTTATTTTATCTGAGTAAATGTATTTATTTATTTTTAATTACCTTTATAAATTGTATCTTCTCTTGTCCGGATGTGTTTTATGTACAGTACTTTGGTCAGTGGTTACTGTTTTTTAAAGTGTTTTATAAATAAACTTGGCTTGGCCATACCAAATATTGAAGCTTGCACAAACCTCTTATACACGATGGATGGATGGACGGACGGACATGTCTGTTTCATGTCACTCTCCAAACACTGAATCACTGATATAACACTCAGCTCCAAGGTCTAAAAAGCAGCCTGCAAATCCAGAATCTGAATCGGATCCGTTTCACTTTTTTTCCCAACAACTTTTATTATTTTTTGCAGGGAAAAAGCCACCATGTAAACATATCAAAATAACTATCGTAGTGATTCAGACCCAATATAAAGAAGTATAAAGTGAAATAATCCTACTCTTTCTTCCTGTTCAATGAATGATAATACTATTATCAACTGCATATTCCATACCCACTGTGGCATGGAAAGACTCCAACTCCAGTCCATCGTGTTCAACAATCCTTTGTGTTAAAAGTGTATGGTCACTGGTTGAATGAGTGGACCCGGCCATTATTGCTTCTCTAGGTATTTGCAGTCATTACCTTCCTGTGATGTGTAATATTCTCATTTGCACTTGTCCAGTTTATCCATGCTTGTAATTACCTGCATCTTTGGCTCTTCTGGGGTTCCATTCAGCTTAGGAAAGATTTTGAAGTTACTAGTCCAATTTCATTTTTATTTATATAGAGCCAAATCACAACAATACTGGAAATGTAGTTTGTTGTTTGATATTCCTTTGCTTCTTTAAGAACTTCACCTTCTTGGTAATGTCTGGATTTGTTTCATCAGGTGCTCATTCAAACACACATTAGTTCCTTTAAGATTCTTTCCTTGTTTTAGGAATGCAGTTTTATTTTTTTTTTCAGTTTAAAAACCTCATTATTATGGCCATTTTGTTACTCTTACTGTTCTGCAGGAGAGGATGGTGTTGATGTTGCTTACAGTACATCCACTTCAATGAAGAGTGAATGAAGGTTGTTACAGCGGTTGCTCCACAGAGTTTCAGCTGACAGTGCCCGTGCATGTTTAACTTCAAGATAACAATACCTATCATCTCATCAAGGATGCCTCCACATTCATGTGTGTTTGCACATCAATAAATTACTGCAGATGTTTGGAGACAAAGAGGAAACAAATGGAGATTTCTCAGGAGCTGTTGGTCTGATTGAGATGAAATTTTTCCCACCAAAGACTACCTATATACCAAATTCCATCAAAATCTGAGGGGGTGACGTCTAACTCATCAGGTGAACCGAGATGGAATGAGCCATTTGCACAGTTCTGTATATATTATTACATCCTTTGTAACATCTGAACATTTCTCACAGCAAAACAACAAAAGAAAGACTTTCCACCAGCATGGTATTTGACATAAATCAGTTTAAAAAAAAAGTTCAAACAGGTCAAAGTCAGAGTCTAATCATGATGTTTTTTAATGACTACAACATATGCATTGTTGCACATTCATTGTTGTAAAATGCAGCTGCTTGTGTATACTTTGGCCTGTCGCCCACATGCAAACGCAGTTTTAGGTCACTGAAAAGTGACATTTGGAAAATTCATTCTAGGGTGAAAATATTCAGAAACTGCACATTTGTGTGTTTTTGTAAACAGTGTTGCTGACAAGACTGGATTTGAGTACAAGCAGCAAACCCCCTGTTTTAATAAATACCAGCACAATTACGGTTTGCTACACTTCATAGAAAAAGATACAGAGAAAGGTGTACTATTAAAAATATTTATGAAATCAGTTTGTCTTCCTCCTTTTTTTAACTAAATGCAAATGTATTAAGGCACTTTGATGCTTCTGCACAAAAGTCATAAAAACTCAAATGTTTGGATGTTGGTGACTTGATGGATCAGGCTTACAATCATTTAAAAGATAAAAAATCCTACTGGTCACAAGATAACATCTTCCACGGTGGCATTCACACAAGGCAGGTACCAGAATTATTCTAAACATGTGAAACTGGAGGATGTCACGCATATCATTTATACAGATACTGTAAGTGGAAGTCATGTCCAATGCGTGGTTCAGGCCTGGGAACTGGTTTCTGAGTCACAAGACTGTTTTTCACCTTAAACATTTTTAGACATTTCTAACACCTGCCAACTTTAGCAAGTGGTGCAGAAGTACTTTGGCATGCAGGATAGTCGCAAATCCATCTACGACTCAAACAGGATTAAATGTGTTTTTCTTCATACATTTGAAGGCACCAAGAAGCAAAGTTTTCTTCTTTTTGCAACATAGAGACAGATTTTGGAGGAGGCGTTTATGAAGAGAAATAGTGGCCTAGTCACTGGCCTGTAGAAGAATGGCCATCAGGGGGTAATCCTTTCAATATAGCCAGTGTCAGTTTGCTAAACCAGTCAGGTTGGGAATAGATGCCCCTTCAGTGTCTACTCCATAGTTTCAGGCCTGGTGGCCACGTAGACAAAGACAATGATAAGCAAGACCACTACAGCCAGTGTGGGCAGCACTACTGTCGCAACCTGCTGACGGGCCTCCTGCATTGCCTGCTTACGCTCCTTCTTGTCCTTAGATGTTTCTTTCTTGGGCTTCCCTTTAAGCTGCCTCATTACGACTAAGTGACGACTTACTCTGCTCACAGGAACCTGAGGAACAGAGACAGAAGCATACCATGAAGAGTTAAGTTAGGCTGTAGACACCACCAACTTCATCAGAATCTTGTGTTTTTATTTCTTCTCTGGGGGGGGGGCAGTAATCACAGAAATTCAGTAAGCATAGTTACATATTCATATAAATGTATTAATTTCAAAAAGAAGTGAATTAAAACTGATAATAGGAGGTGGTTAGTTTGTGATATTATCATTACTCTGGCCTAAATTTACTGCTCTTGTACTGATGTTTGTGTCCCAGCTGCAGGTGGGTCACATATTGGCATTAGCACTTTACTTTTAACTGAATGGTATTAGCAATTTATAGCCCAAAGCATGTGTTGTTTATGTTTTTAATCAAATTTTGACAGAAATACATTAATTTATCTTGTATTTTCATAAGAGTGAAGACAGGCTTCTAGCCAGAAAATTTCACAGGCCGGTGCTATCGGAAGCCCGGGGAGGAGGGGGCCCCTTTTCCAGTTTTAAGAGGGCCACAGACTTTGGGAACCACTGCTGTTGGGTCTTTACCTTGTTGTTGTGATTTACTTTATAAGATAAATACAATACAATAATTACAAAGAAAACCCGACTGTCAAAATGACCCCCTATGATTAAGCACTTTGCAACAGTGGGAAGGAGAAACTCCAGGCAGTAAACCCCAAACTGGGAGAATGGCTCCGACAGATTCCAGGAGTGACACTGATGATCTCTAACCAGAGGAGCGCAGTCCTAGGAACAGCTGAGATACTCCACAGAACCCTCGAGCTCCTAGGCCTCTGATAGAGGACCCAAGCTTGGAGGACAAAGCCGCCCGCAGGGCAAGGGGGGAAATTTTTTATTTTTAGAAAAGCACATCACATTATCATCATCAGTAAAGTGTTTTTCCATGGCCTCACAAAACTCCTCCAACACCCACAGTTCTTATTTTGGCCACCACCTGAGCCACGTTCCGCTTGGCCTGCTGGTACCCATCAGCTGCCTCTGGAGATCCACAGGTTAACTGACCCTGGACAAACTGTGTTCTGGACATAGGTCAATAAAAAAAAACACCACTTGGGTTCAGATCAGGCAGGACGTTCCTCCCAACCACGCCCCTCCAGGTCATTGCCCACATTAGCACTGAAGCCTCTCCAGGAGAGTGGAAATGCCCGGCCACCAGACGCTCTCCCTCGAGCTCCCACCCCAGGCCTGGCTCCAGGGTGGGGTCCCCAGTAACCCTATCCTTAGCAGGGTGAACTGTTCCCTTAATGTGTTTTCCATAGGGGTCTCATTATTATTATTTCTGTTGTTGTTTACAAGCTAGCGGGGGCTATCATTAGCATTAGCATTTGTTTGGTGCCGGAAGCCCTCTTTTTTATGCTTTAATCCCTGATTAGCGAGTAAAAATAAACCCGCAGTAGAAACGTATTTAGGAGAATGCTTGTGAATAAGAAGCATTACAGCATTAAACTCATGCATCCACCAATTTTTAACTAAAACAGCAGCAGCAGCTGTTTCACTGCAGTCTGTCTGCAACTCAAAGAGCCGGAGCTGTTACTGAGAGGGAGAGGTCATGTGCAGCAATCGGGAAACAGCTGGAGGTCCTTCATCAACCACCTGATCAGCAACATGAAGAAACGATAACTTTGTAGCTGTTCCATCCACAAAGGAAGGAACATCTGCAGTACAGACGTTAAAATATGCAGATGAATTGTTAATACGAAAAATTATTTCTTATCCGATTACTTGATTAATTGATGGAATAACGATAGAATACCCGATTACTGAAATAATCAATAGTTGCAGCCCTGTTTGTATTCACAAAGCCACAGTCAAACATTAGTTTTCAGCACCAGTGGAGCTGTGAAAGGCC
>VUQK01036274.1:0-16407 GCA_015106715.1 Bujurquina vittata | reverse complement strand
TTGCAATTTCAGCATCAGATTGTATCTTGTTCATCTATGTCATCTGCCATTTTCAGCTCGAGTCCATTCTTAGCAAGGTTTTAGGAACACTGATTATGACCATTCAAGAAAAGGTAATCATCTCGTTATCACGAGAAAACAAAGTTCGTTTCCCGAGATAACGCATTATTTATCTCGTTATCTCAGGATAACGGTGATCGTTATTCCGTGATATCTAGTTAAACAACGCGTTATCACGGGAAAACCATCAGAAAAAAGTTTATAGGGACCATGGCCGCTCTCGGCTTCCGTACTATCCAGTACTGAACTATCACTAGCGCTAATAGCGGCACTTGCTAGTTATACGACTGTGGTCATAGCGATCCATTCTGGGAGCTGAAGCAGAGAACAAAATTACAGCTGAAATATCAGCACAGCGACACAAACACGGTAGAGAATGGTGGAGCTGTGGAAAACCATGCCAGCGATGATCCACTTAGTGTTAAAGGGAATCCATCGCAGCCACGGAGAACTTTTTAGGGTTTTTTTTTAAACTCCTGATCAACACTCCAGTCCAGTAGGTGGCAGTAATGCAGCTCTAAGCATTAAACCCACAAGAAGAAGAAGACGGAGAACTGTAATGCTGCTAATACGGGTGGAGCAAGACACCTGAGCGCTGCAGGGTTTAAACGAAGCATCGAAGCAAAAAATTTGCTTTGAGGATTCATTCTAACCAAATTATTGGAGTTACTCGAGGAATTGTTGCAGCCCTACATTTATCACAACTTTATTTAAATAAACACAGTCACAAATGATGTAATAACTTGTGACAAATCACTGTTAACATGGGGCACAAGAGCCAGCAATAGTCACTGTGCTAGTGGGAGCTCAGAGATCTTTAAAATGGTATCTGTGTCCACTTGGTGCCACCACACAGATGTGTTCATAGTGGAAACTGTTCCAGGAGAATAGAATAGAATAGAATAGCTTTATTGTCATTATACAGGATGTACAATGAGACTGGAAGAAGAAGGGGGACTCCCAGTGGTTGGGAACTTGCCAGCAGCTGGGTGTCAGTAATTCTCTGCAGCAGCTGAGGAACAGCTGTCAACATCTGCACTTTATTTTCTATAAGCGTTACAAAGCTGGTTGATGAATCTTTGTTGTCATGAATCATTATGTGAAGTTTATGTTTAAACGTTTCATCTTGCTTTTATGCAGCAGTAACAGAATTAATTCTAGCAGTATTTGTAAGAAGCATTTTGATAGAACAAAGTGAGCAGCTATTGTTCGGAGGTTCTGCGGAGGCTTTCATTGTGGGATTTAACTGTGCTGCAAATTTCTGCTCTGCGACTGTAAAACAGAGTCTGAACTCACTGAACGCTTTCAGTTTCCTCCTCACCTGAACACAGAAGCTCCGCCCCTCTGCATTCACAGGAAGCTGCAGGACTTCGTTCCAGGTGTGTGAGATAAAAAGATCAGCTTCTCTCTGAGCTTTTCTTTGAGAGTCGGGAGCTGGGAGGAGCTCCTCACTGAGCCCTCCTCAGTAATCGGGGTCTTTGAGTGAAACAGAGCAGAACTGAATGTGAACGTGGAGCATCAGAGGACACACGAGGTCATCGGCAGCAACAGGCAGCTGAGTTCTGCTTTGGGTTTGGAGGCTTCCACAGAGATCAGTGTGTAAAGAACACAAGGTCAGATCCTATCTGCTTGTTTTTGAGCTGCTAATTTATGCTCCTCATTAAAATAGTTCTCCTTCTTAAAGCGGTCGATCACCTGCAGAACTTTCCACTCACATCCACTCTGTAAATCTGGCCTTAAAGATCAACTCCTGCATTCAGTAACATGCAAGAAGCCATTCCACCTTAAGAGCTGCTGGTTTCAAAATGAAGAACATCACGGCTTCATTCTCATGAACATTCTGCTTTCTGCACTACGTTCTTTGTACACACTTCTTCTTTCCTGTACCCTTCCAAAGTAAAAGTCCTCCAAATGTTTCAAACATTCAAACATGAAACACTGCAAACTTTTAGAAAACTGCTGAATGAAGCTTGTTTTCAAACGCTGCAGCCTTCAAAGTGTTCTACAAACGTCTGCAGCCACGCTGGCAAGAAAGGTTTTTCACTTTGCATCAACCACTTTCAGAGCTTTACCTTCTGAGGCAGTCCTCGTCCACAAGTTGACATCAATCAGCTGTAACATTATGAGCACTGACGGGGATGTGAGTCACTGATTATCTCCATCAGGGCACCTGCCAGTGGGTGGGATCTATCAGGGAGCAGGTGAGTGCACCACACAGGGACTACGGACCAGGTGGCCCACTCTGATGAATCATGTTTTCTTTTGCATCACCTGGATGGTCAGGTGTGTGTGCGTCGCTTTACCTGGGGAACACCTGGCAGCAGGATGCACTGTGGGACGAAGTCAAGCTGGTGGAGGCAGTGTGATGCTTTGCTCTGCTGGGAAACCTCGCGTCCTGCCATCCATTTACTAAAACAGCTCTAGGACATCGACCCTGGACTGAAACTCAGCCACCTGTTTACCACTTTGACACGTGCCTGAGGAGCACACAGCTCAGGTTGAAGCCAGACGAGGTGTTCAGAGCCAGAAACTGATTCTTAAAATCATTCTGATTGTCTCACCTTTGAATTATTCAAGAAAAAAAGGCTTAAAGGAGGACATGCAGATGCTGTGTGGAGTATTAAAACATATATATTTTAGGCTGCTTCTTTGTTCCCATGGGGTCATCACAGCACGAATCTCCGTTTGATTTGGCAGGTTTTTACCTAATGTGTGTCACACCTGGACCAGCGGGGAGCCTCAGTATGTGTGCAGTGTTACAACAACCTGACTTCGTTTGTAGCCAGCTAAGAGACCCCTCACGTGTTTATGAAGCATTTAGAAGTTTTAACTGTAGGATTTAAAGCAAACTAAGCTGCAGTGAGACTAACCGTGCCTCATGTTTGTGGGTAATCAGTTCAAAACGATCCTTACTGAGTGAAGGCCGTGCACCGACCTTCAGTCTTTTTGCATGAATTCCAGCAGCTTTGATGCTCCACTGATCATAACCACCCTCTGCCTTCACATCATCACTAACTTGTTTTAGTTAAAGAGATAAAAGCAGGAAATGTCTGGGGCAGAAAACAAGGTCATATTTGTTCTCTGAATTTGAGGAAATGCTGCATCTGACGCATTTATGGGCACAGAGAGCCTCACTGATCACAGTTGATCATTTTCTGTAGGTTTGAATTACGTGTCAACCTGAAATCTTTAGTTTGACTCGTTCATGAATTTAACCAGATCCCCTGGAAGGGTCTGAACTATACGAGCCTCTAAAAGGTGGAGCAAGTCAGGAACACGCGTTCACCTGCACACTTTAAACTGCGTTACTGCTGTTTAAAGTGCAGTTTGTTAGCTAATAAATGTAACTCGGAGGAAAACAGGGCAGTGCTCGGCCTCTCGAGGCTGCTACAGAGGCGCTCATAACGGCCTTTATGATGATGAGGATGATGTGCTGCATTATTTTTATTCACCGGTACTTTAAACCTAACACTGGTAAATATAAAGGGGAACCGCTCTTCGGTGCACGCTTTGGTGGCTCTTAAAAGAGCCTTCAGATGGACACAGTTTCGCGCCTTCCTCCCGTTTGAGTGCAACGGGCCCCTTCAGCATCCTCTCCGGGCTCTTCGCCTCTTTCTCGGGCACTGCTTTCGTGCCTCCAGCGGCCTTCCTGGCTTCCTCAGCGGCGGATACTTCTTCCTGCGCGGCTTCCTTTGACGCCTACTTGGGCTTTTTAGCGGGCTTGGACACCTTAAACGACCCACAAACCCCGAAGCCACTGGTCTGGATCAGAAGCCCTTTCTTCAGTAACAAGGTAATGGCGCGTTTGACGTGGAAGCCGTACTGCTCCACGTCATAGCCCTGAAAGCCCAGCGCCTTCTTTATGGCGTAGTAAGAAAGGCCTTTGCGGTCCTGGGAGGCGGCCACGGCTCTGTACACCAGCTCGGTAACGGCGGGGCCGGGCTTCTTCTTTTTCTTCTGGGCTTTGGCCGGGGCGGCTGAGCCACCGGGCGCTTCTGCGGCGGTTCCTGCCATCCCGCTCAGTCCGAACCTCTGGACGATAAAGACGGTACCAGTCAAAGGGGAGGTGCCGGCAGAGCCAGGAACTTAAACACATCATGAGAACCGTGGAGACTCAGCCCAGCCTGCTGCTCGCCCCCGCGACGGGAGCACGCAGACACTTGTGTTTTCTCTTCACCAAAAACTGCGTCAAAAACACGACTGCAAGACAACTGAAGCCTGAAATTGGACCGAGCCGATAGCGAAGAACCCCCTCTTCACAAAGCAGCTCTGTAAACGTTTGCTGCTTCTCTACATTTTAATTGAGACGGCCTTAAAGCGCTCTGCGAGGCACCGCTCCGTCACTTTTCCCGGACTTTTCTTATTCTAAATGCTTTAAAATGCACAAAAAAAACGACCCAAACGAGTTGAACAGCGAGATAACATGCTTCTGCAGAGATCTCCCGCAAAAACACCCAATTTTTGCTGATAATGTTTTATTAAACTGAGGCGATCTCCGTGTCTGCAAACACACTGGAGCTGGCGGAGGAGGCTGCTGAGCCCCACAGTGTTTTACTTAGTTTACCAGTTTATCTTTATTAGTTTATGAATAAGACAGTCTTGGATTACAGATATTAATGTGAGGAAGGTAAAAAACACATAAACCTATGGCTTCAGCAGCCCTTTTAAAACTAAGCTCTACATCAGTTTAATAAAAGGCATCCTTGTTCAGTGACTTTTATGAACATCAGTGGAATGAAAACAATTATTCAACTTAACTTCAATATTTTGCTACTAAAATGAAATATTAACAATTAACCACCTCTATATACGAGCTACAGCTTTTCACTATCAAAGGCAGGCAAGAAAGACACGCCCACTATAAAAATGCTCAGTACTCCCCAATACGTGTTACTTTCACACATTACAAGAAACATGATTGAAATAAATCAAACTTTATGAAGTTCAATGATCAGGTTTTGTTTTGTGGTGGAAATAAACTACATTACAAACACCTTTTGGCTTTACTTTTACAAACAGCATAAAAAATAAATATTAAAATGATACATTTGATCTTTGGTTTGAAGTTTCTCAGGGTCACTCAGAGTACCAAACAAGCCAGTGCATTAGTGCCCCAAACATGCAATCTCTCTAATGGCCAACAGGGGATGACTTCCACCTGTGTACAGGTGACCGCTCTGAAATCAGTCTCTAGCTTCAGCTCATATAAAAGAAAAATATGAAGGTAATTTTGTGAACTTGTTGTTATTAGAGGCCATAAAGGGAGTTATTCATGGTAGGCTAATGCACTGTGAGTGACAAATTTTGAACGACTGAACAACTCGTTAGCCAATCAGCATGCAGTTTCTCCAGTTTCACAGTCAGATTCACGCCCTGCTCCTGAATAGCAAAACGCCAAGATGGCTACATGAAAACACTTAGCATGACACTTCATAATGAGGATGATGGTTAATGTCATGCTGGCTTGTCCATCTTACAGGTTATGCTAACATCCAGAAAACCCTTATTACTGTAGTTTAGCTGCATTGTATAAATCTGTCTTGCGTGATACCGCTGATTAAAAAATAACCAGACAAAGAAGGTAAGATCCACAGCTTTACTGCTGTCCTGTCACATTACCCCCAAAGACCAACCCTGAAATACCCCATGACCCCCAACCAACGCTGAAACACCCGTTACCTCCAACTCTGAAACGCCCCATTACCCTAACCCAGGGATCCTCAAGTCCAGGCCTCGAGGACCGTTGTCCTGCAGGTTTTAGATGTGTCTCTGTTTCAACACACCTGAATCAAATATAGAAGTCATTAGCAGGACTCTGGAGAACTTGACTGCATATTGAGGAGGTAATTCAGGTGTACTGGATCAGGGACACATCTAAAACCTGCAGGACACCGGCCCTCGAGGCCTGGACTTGAGGCTCCCTGCCCTAACCCTAAAACGTCCCAGTACTTCCGACCCTGAAACACTAAAACATTTTGGTCACAAACCAAATAAAAGTCCCTCCATAAATTGAAGTCTGTGCTCATCTTTTAACAATGTTACCCCCCCCCAAAAAAAAACCCCCAGGAAATTAGTTTTTAAATTAATTTTTACAAACCTAATATCACTTTTTTAATTGATGGCCACTACATGAATTCAAAGTAACTTCAATATAAGATATCATTTGCATGAATCTATATTATAAATATGCAGCTCTGTGTAAAACTGTTAAAAATCCAATCAAAAATACTCTTAAATACTAGCTTTCCCTTTATTTTTATTTATATAATTATAACTTTGAACCACTACCAGGTTCACACCCAGAGAAGTCTTAATATTCAAATGAACTCACTACTTTCCAGCCATTAGTCATTATTCAAAGCAAATCTAGAATTTAAAGTAACACTTCAGCCTGTAAAATACTGCAGTCAGTAAAAATACTGAAACACTTAATTTTAGCAGTTCCTTCTCAGAGCCACTGACATTTGGCCAAAGGGCAGGTTCACGGTTCAGGAAATGAGTTTTCTGCCACAAATTTCCACTGACTTAAACTAGCTGTTCATGTTTACACAAAGATTATCAGCTTTGGATATTTACTTGTACTTTACTTTTGATGTGTTGCTGGTGAGGATGAGAGTTTGGCTCCACTGGAATGCAGTGAGCTGTTGAGCCTGGGGGGGTTTTGGTCTGTCTGTCTGAGAGCTGCAGTATTGTTAGATTTTTGTTGATCTATCAGTTTTTCACGTTTCACACAGCCAGAACTGATTTATGTGTCCTAAATTAATGAAAACCAGCAGTAAATTGAGGGCACACAGCATGTGTTGGTCAGCAACTCAGCCAGTTTCCTCAGCCATCTCCTGTGTGTTTGAAGGCACCAAAATAACCTCAGTTTAATGAAAATGGATCAGACGGAGATCCGTGTTTCTACATGACATCTATGTACAAACATGTTATCTCGCTATTTATGCCCTTTATTTGGGTTTATTTCAGATTTTAAAGCATTTAGAAGAAAAATCTCGGAGAAAAGACACGAAGCGGCGCCTCACGCCGCGGCGGATAGGAGAGGTTTAAAGGCTTCCCAAACAAAATGCAGACAACTAATAACGTTTATAAAGACTCCCTGTGAAGAGAAAGTTCTCCTCTATCGGCTCGGTCTCAAGTCTGTCTGCAGTTTTACCTTCAGGTGTTGTTTTAATGCAGTTTTTGGTGAAGAGAAAACACAAGCGGCAGCGTCTTCCCGCTGCTGCTGCGTGCAGCAGGCTGGCTTCAGTCTCCACGGTTCTCATGGTGTGTTTAAGTGCCCGTCTGTATCGGGACATCTCATCGTCTAACTGACAGCTCCCCTAACCTAACGCAATGGCAGAAGTCGCTCCTGCATCACTAGCCCACATCGCCGTGGGCTCTCCGGCCAGAGGCTCGGCTAAATCCCCGGCTAAGAAGAAGAAGAAGGCGTCATCGGCTAGGGCCAGCAAGAAATCCTGCCCGTCCGCCAGCGAGCTCATCGTGAAAGCCGTTAAGGAGTCTAAGGAACGGAAAGGGCTTTCTCTGGCCGCCATCAAGAAAGAGCTCGTTGCTCGCGGGTACGACGTCGAGCATAACTCCGCTCACGTCAGACGCGCCCTGAAGAGCCTGGTGCAGAAAGGCTCGCTGATCCACACCACCGGAACCGGGGCGTCCGGGTCTTTCAAGGCAGCCAAACCCGCTGAGAAGCCCAAAAAGGCAGCCAAAAAGCCTGCCGCAAAAGCCAAGAAGGCGCCCGCAAAGAAAGCAGCGGCAGCCAAGAAGCCAGCCACTGCTAGGAAGCCCAAAGCAGCTAAAACCACCCCCAAGAAGGCCAGGAAGCCCAGGAAGCCCGCAGCAAAGAAAACTGTAGCCAAGAAGGCAAAGAGCCCCAGGGTGAAAAAGGCTGCACCCAAGCGGGCAACACCCAAAAAGGCCGCAAAGAGGGCTGCCAGGCCCAAAGCCGCAAAGGCCAGGAAGGCTGCCCACAAGAAGAAGTAAAAGTCCACCTCTGCTTCAACTCAACCAAAGGCTCTTTTCAGAGCCACCTGAGTTCCTCTGAGGGGAGATCTTCCTGCTGATCACCGGCCTCCTCATGCTCCGTGTCAGCTTTCTCAGACTGTACCCGGACTGTAAATATCCACATTTTATTTTAAATGCTTGTAAATTTGCACTCTGCTGTGAGCGTCTTTAACGTTTTTGTTCATTAATAAAACTTATTTTTACATCAGCAGCGACTCTGTTCTTGTCAGTGCACGTTACACTGTTCAGCGTCACATGACTGGTTCTTTCATCTCTCAGTTCAGTTTAACGTCACAATTTTTTGTAACAGTAACTGAAATACAAGTTTTTGAAGCGCTAAACTGGTAATAAAAAGGAGCAGTGAACTAACAGACTGTTTACACACGTCTGTGTGGCACTTTAAGGGATCGTGGAATAAACTTTATTTAAAGATGGGAACATTCTCAGCAGCCAGAACCATGAAAATCTATGAAAACTGCTTAAATGAAGCTCAAGAAATGTAAATAAAAGCTCTGAAATACAAAAAGAATTAAGTTGTACAATCCTAAAGATTTGATCCTGGGTTTTTGCACTGATTTCATGTTGCGGGTCAGCCATTGTGCGTGTGAGATTTGATAACGGTTGTGTTCAGCCCTGATAACCGTCCTTTGAGCCCCGCTTCGAACCTGACGCGTCACTTCCTTATCGAGACTTTTGATTTTCCCGGTTCAGCAGAGTCGTCGTTTATCACGCGCACATATTGGACCAATCAGCGCCGTCCGCGCGCCGCTTCTGGCTTTATAAGAGAGGCGGCCGCTGTGTTAAAACTCATACCTGATTTCCTGAAGAAAGGAAGCTGAAACGCGCTGAGAATGGCGAGAACCAAGCAGACTGCTCGCAAGTCCACTGGAGGAAAAGCTCCTAGGAAGCAGCTGGCCACCAAAGCTGCTCGCAAGAGCGCACCAGCCACCGGCGGCGTGAAGAAACCTCACCGCTACAGGCCTGGGACCGTGGCACTCAGGGAGATCCGCCGCTACCAGAAATCCACTGAGCTGCTTATTCGCAAGCTTCCCTTCCAGCGCTTGGTCAGAGAGATCGCTCAGGACTTCAAGACTGACCTCCGCTTTCAGAGCTCCGCCGTCATGGCTCTGCAGGAAGCTAGCGAGGCTTACCTGGTCGGCCTGTTCGAGGATACTAACCTGTGCGCCATCCACGCGAAGAGGGTCACCATCATGCCCAAAGACATCCAGCTGGCCCGCCGCATCCGCGGAGAGAGGGCTTAAACTGACCCTAGACTAGCTTATATCCAACGGCTCTTTTAAGAGCCACAAACTCATTCTGTAGAGCTGCAGTTCTATTACACCAACACACACGCACCGTGAAGTTTTATATAAAACCTTTGAAGCCACCATTACTTACCATGTAATTACCATTACCATGACGTTTACGCGAGTTATATAATGAGGCTGTAACATTTAAAAACACGCTGACTTCTTCCTATAAATAAATCGCTGTAAAGCTACTGCTGTAATAAGCGAGGCGCTTTATGGCATCCATCATTTCGGTTTGGGGCATGAAGCCAGCAGCCAGTGCTGCGCTCCATCTGCGAGCAGCCGTGGATACCTGGAAATGGCGCCATGGAGCCGTCCAGCATGCCGGTGCCTTACGGGCAGAGTAACAAAATAATGGAGTTTTATTTTTATTTAATACCAATTGTCCGTGGTGGGCTTTTTGAAAACTAAACTGTGCTTCCGCCATTTTGATTTGGGGCATGAAGCTAGCATGGCGATTTACAACCACAGCCAGCTAAAGTCTTTAGTTATCTATAAGGGATTATTTCATATGCAGTTTATTACAAGCGTAATGCGTAGATAAAAAGGATCACTCTCAGGTAAGGTGGGTGGCTCTTAAAAGAGCCGTTGTGTTGGTAATTCAGGTCGCAGATTTAGCCTCCGAAGCCATACAGGGTGCGGCCCTGCCTCTTCAGAGCATACACCACATCCATGGCGGTCACGGTCTTCCGCTTGGCGTGCTCGGTGTAAGTGACGGCGTCCCGGATCACATTCTCCAGAAACACTTTCAGCACACCGCGAGTCTCCTCGTAGATCAAACCAGAAATACGCTTTACACCTCCACGGCGAGCCAGACGGCGGATTGCGGGCTTGGTGATACCCTGGATGTTATCACGGAGAACCTTACGGTGCCGTTTAGCGCCTCCTTTTCCGAGCCCTTTCCCTCCTTTCCCGCGTCCACTCATTCTGTAAGATTGGCAGATACTAACACAGACAGCACGCAGAGGCGGGAATTTAATTCTGTACAGCGGACGTATTAGAGGACAGCCAGCCCATCACGGTTTGAGGACGTAATAGAAAACAGGGTTTGCTATTGCGCCTCGTGTGGTTTCTCACTGTGGATCAGGATGAACTGCTGGGAACTGTTACAATAATTAATATAATGAATAATAATATAAACATTATTATTATTATTATTATTATTATTATTATTATTATTATTATTACCACAGAGTGTTCACTGCACTGTTGTAATAAACAGCTTTCTGAATGTACCTGCATCTGAGCTTCATTTATTGCAAACTGAACACAAGATGCAGAACTGAAGGATTGAAGCTAATCAATAAATTAACCATTTTAATGGTTTAAATGCTCATGTGAACTTTGACATTATTTCCCCACGCAGGCTCAAGTTGTTTTGATAATCACCAAGGCTGATTCCATCTGGACTGACTTGTTTTTAACTGCCTGTGAACAAAGACTTCCATGTCAATCTTAGGTGCCTCACCAACTGAAATCTTCACTTGCACATTGTTATGTGTCCATGGTGTAATTCCACGTAGATAAGTTTGACCATAAACCTGCTTTGAGAAGACGACGGTGCCCAAACGGATGCTGGATATGAGATCAGACCACCCGTGTTAACCCTTAAAAACTGTTTGAATAATGGCTCTAACCTGTAATCTGTTTTGAAAATGGCTTTTATTATATTTTATTAAATTAACAAACGATTCCTCATTTCCCTTGTCTTCTTTTCATTCTGGTCGGTCAACGAATGCTCTTAAACCTAAGACAAGTTTGTTTTAAAAACTCATTATACTAAAATTAAACAAATGCTGCATTTCCGTACGGGACATGCACCTCGACTCACAACTACTTGCCACGGTTGTGTTGTGTTTCCATTGCAATAAAGGACCACCACGGTGTGGGTGGAGACAATATAGCAGCGTGGCTCTTGACATAATTTCTCTGTGGTGTCATGTACAATGTTTTAATGCCTGAAGGTTATCATTGTTGAGTATATCCCTATCCCGTGCACTTTAAAAGTGCCATTGTTAGCTATCTATAACTATCTTAATAAAACTATAGTAATCCCTTACATAGGTTGTGAAGTGCAGTTTCTCAGCTTTCAGAAACCGTTTGAATTTTTCCTATAGGATAAACGGTCACGTTATTACGGTAATTCAAAGTTCTTCTGATCAGTGCCTCTGACTTTGTGCTAACCAGCTGTTCACAGCTAGTAGAGGCAGGTAACCGTGCTTCAGCAGCGATCCCGGCAGTATTTGGTTATGTTTGCTGTGTGTGCGTTTCAGATGTCTCTCTTGTTGCAAAACTACCCCTGCAAAAGCTGTTCGTCTGGGCATTCAGGAGGCACTTTGTGTGCCTCCAGTTTCGTGCTGTTATGTTTTTAAAATGGCACGGTTGATTCTGGTGAAGCAGTCGCTCTCATGACTCCGCTAATGACAACACTCTCTGGCCAATCACTAACATGCTGTTCTTCCGCGTCACATTTTCGTATCTCCAGGGATCGCTTGGAACCTCGGGTGAGAGGGTACGAAAAAAGTACCCGCAACCTTGTAACAGTTGCTAATGGAAACACCGTCAAACCGTGGCGGTCGAGGCGATCTGTGTGTAGTCCCGTATGGAAACGCACCATTACTGTCAGCAATGGAGAGCAAGCTCTCGCTGTACAGGGGCTGAATGGGCCAGACACCCCAACCAGGGAGCTGCTGT
This sequence comes from Bujurquina vittata, assembly GCA_015106715.1. Taxonomy (NCBI): domain Eukaryota; kingdom Metazoa; phylum Chordata; class Actinopteri; order Cichliformes; family Cichlidae; genus Bujurquina; species Bujurquina vittata. The sequence goes on along the minus strand of VUQK01036274.1, from coordinate 4,342 downwards.
TTACTGAGACAAAAGTTATTTTTTTTTTACTGAAACTGGATGAATTTGATCCAGTTTAATAAGAAAGACTGAATTATGTCACACATGAGCAGATTTAAATAGCTGATGGTTCACTAAATTCAGTAAAGCTTAGTTAATTTTGCCCAAACATCAGCTCTAAAAGGACCAATAGTTTGAGCGTTTCTCACCAAGCTTTAGCTCCCCTGAAATGTGCTCATGCACAGCACATTGCACAGAATCATCAGTTTCATGTGTTCTCTCGGAGCTGCTGTACTCAGTGACGGCGTATGGGCCTTCCCCGGCGGCAGCTGCCTCACGGTGGTCCAGATCTCTGAGGAGCTGATGGAGGAGTTGAAGGAGGAGTTGATGGAGGAGTTGAAGGAGGAGGTGATGGAGGAGTTGAAGGAGGAGCTGATGGAGGAGCTGATGGACTGATGTGTTAAATTAAATGGTCCAAATATCTGATTGTTCTTCTTATTAAAATGGTTCATGTTGTTCCTCCATGTGCCACATTTCTTTTCTAAGTGAGTTTGAATGTGATGTGTTCATGTGTGCTCAGCTATGTGTATGTGCACACATGAACACACACACACCAACACCAACATGCACACACATGAGCTCAGAATGACTGACGGAGGCTGAAACTGTTAAAGTAACGTTAAAGTGTTATTACACACCTGTCCAGGTGGCCCCGCCTCTCACCTGTCTCGTAGCCGTCGTGATCACAGCTTCTTAAAACCTTCAGTCTCACGTTATGTTATTAAATAAAATTGATCCTAAAACAAAATAAAACCTCGGAGTCTGAGCTGAACAGTTTATTCCATCCCATCAACACGACAGAGTGAAACAGCTGCTGTCACACTTACGTGTCTCAGGGAGGGATTAAGCCAGATTACCTGAGTTCACCCTGCACGGCCGAAAAAAGTGGAAAAGCAGTTTGTTACTTTTTAATGTTGATGTGCAAATGAAAGATTCAGGTTCATGGTCAGGTCACTGGGTCACTCTGTAATCAGAAATCATTATCTCACATGGCTGCAGATGATGATGATGATGGTGGAGGGAGGTGGCAGTCAGTAGGTTGTAATTCATTACTGTCATTAACCCTTTGAGAAGCTGAGTTTGAACCTCCTGATGGGAGCCATCATCACACCAACAGCAGCTGATTATGATGCGTGTGTGCAGCATCGTGGCTTCTTCCCCCACCTTCACCTGCTGGATCTCAGAGGCGGTGCAGAGGTTTCACTCTCATGTAATGTGGACGCTCTTCGGCCTCGTGCAGGTGAGTCTGTTTGCAGGAAGTTCATCAACAACTCCACCAAGTGGAAGAACAGTGAAAAGCAGCCGGGCAGCAGGTTCAGTTAGTTTCTGTTTATTTCATAACTCTTCTGCATATATTATCAACAGTTTAACAAACAGGAAACTTTAGTTAAAAACACAATGTAACATTGATGGGATGAGGTCTAACATGTGAAACACTTAAATCACTTCTACACACAGAAATTTTGGCTTATTCAGACCAGTTTGGCAGCGCTGTTTTGGGAGACGTGTCAGTAAAGGTTCTGCAGCTTCACACGCACACACACGGGAAACTAAGTCCACTACTGCCGGTACAACACAACACCCCCGGGTGGGTGTGACTGTGGGGCTGATGCACTCAAAGTCATGCACTAAAAAAACTTTGCAGGTTTGCAACAAACAGTCACTTTTTCAGACGTGCTGGAAAACGCCCAAAATGCTGCAAAATGTGGGAGCAGCGAGCACCAGTTTGTGCCTCTGAGGGTTTCAGCATGAGTGCAGATAAAAAGCTGCCTTCGGTCCGGGGGGACTGACGCAGAACCCAAACTGAAACTTTGATGCTGGAAAACGTTTCAGTTTGGTTAGAACTGAGCCGCCGCACGTCTCTGTGACGTGTTCAGACACTGGTGTGGGACGAAGATGGCTTTCAGTTGATTGCAGTTTTTAAATCACTGCGTCGTGATGCTGTGAACCGTGGCTAACAGATATGTTGGGTTTACGCCCTGCACAAAAACCACGAGAACCTTTGGGAACATCTGCCACAGATGCAGGACACTGTAAAGGTACGAGAAGCTCGAAGTGCACGGTTACAAAATGTTCTGACACCAATCTGTCATTTAGCTGCTAAAATCATTTGAAAGACTGCGCCAGTGTCACAGAGTAAAAGGTGGACGCAGCTTCAGGCGTGGCAGGTGAACCTGCACTGTTTCTAATGACCAGCAGGGGGCGACTCCTCCTATGTCTGATCATGTGGAAGTCTATGAGGAAATGAGATTCCTGCTCAGCTGATCTCTCAGTGATGTCACACTACGTCCACATTTCAAAGATGTAATAACCAATCACCATGCACTTAGGTCTGGACCAATCACGGCACACCTGAACCTCAGACTTCCTCTTATGCTCACAAAGTAAAATGACCCTCAAGACGCAGGTCTCCAGGGGTGTCCAGTTGCTGGAAATGAGTGATTACTGAAGGTAACGAGGTTAACGAGCACTGATGATGTCAGCGAGGTCGTGTCAGCGTAAAGAATAAAGTTCACAGCACAGGTATCTGTGTCAGCTCTGCACACCTGTGCACCTGCTGGACTGTCACATCTGGCAGTGATATTTGCTGTCCACATACTTTTGGTCATATACTGCACCACCTGTGGTGACGCCCCCACCTGTCTGCTTAGATAAAGAAACCGCACGTGGAACAGGACGGAGGGCGGAGAGTCCCTGAGAGGCACAAACTGGATCAGGTGAAGCACTCACAGATCCAGCAGTGTGTGTGTGTGTGTGTGTGTGTGTCTGTGTGCGTGTGTGTGTGTGTGTGAGGTATAAGCAGGCTAATGCAGGATGTTTGCAGGACGTCGGGTAAGGCTGGACCTCTGTGAGGAGCACAGTACAGGTTAGCAGCTTGGAGGGTTGACGGCTGCAGAGAGCATGAGAACTGTAAACTCTCAAACACGACTGCGCTTCCTTCCTCATCTGTCAACTCGCGGTTGTTTCACAATAAAAGTCTCCCATGAATCTCGTCATGGAGGACGTCACAGTGCAGCAGATGATTAGTCTTTCAAAAGCAGATACAGGTGTGCACACCTGAGTCATTAATGAGCTTGTTTCCCACAGTGTCAGAGCTTCTTTGTCTCACTTTAACAGAAACATGCCACAAACATGAAAATCATACATGAATACTAATTTGGCATTCAGAGACTCAAACCTGGAAGCTGCTGTGGCAGCGCGGCGCGCACCGGCTGCTCCGGCTAGAATGTGAAAGCCTGTTTGTGTTTCCCTGGAACGTGAAGCCATCTGCTGCACTCTGTGGAACACCTGATCTTCAGGACCAGCTGAGGGCAAACATGCTGAACGACGGTGACAACATGGAACAGGACCTGCTTTTGAACACGCGAGTTTAAAGACTAAACACAAAACGTGCAGTTTGCTGGGACCAAACTGGTGCTGATGAGAATGGCTGCAGGTTTGTCTCAGTCTGCATCCGATTCCAGCTTTCACTGAACCTGCACGAGTGCGACACTCAAACCCACGAACGCGTCTTTATTCCCAATTTTTCTCCAAGACCTCTCAGGCTGTTCCTCACTTTCATGAACGGATGCTTTATAAATGCAGCTTCTGGCTCAGTGAGGACGTCTGAGCTCCGGTGATCCCGAGTCCAGTAAGAACCTGACTGATGAGTTCAGTCTTCATCCTACTGAATGCAACGTCATGTTCATTTTGATGCTCGCTCGTGGTCACAACTGGAGGCAAAAAGAACACGTTTGTAGCCAATGAGCATGCAGCACCCGTCACATCTACTCAGCTGCTTTTCAAACACCACAATGAGCACAGTGAGCGTGCTCAGCTGGAAGCCTCATTTCAGGACTTGATCAACCGGTGCACGACATCACAGGTTCATCTTTAAATGCAGTTTGAACAAAGTTTGGTTGCACGGTACAGTGGTGTGAAAAAGTGTTTGCCCCCTTCCTCATTTCCTGGTTTTTTGCATGTCTGTCACACTTAAGTGTTTCGGAACATCAAACTAATTGAAACAATAGTCAAGGACAACACAAGTAAACACAAAATGCAAGTTGTAAATGAAGGTGTTTATTAGTAAAGGTGAAAAAAAATCCAAACCATCATGGCCCTGTGTGAAAAAGTGATTGCCCCCCTTGTTAAAACATACTATAACTGTGGTTTGTCACACCTGAGTTCAATTTCCCTAGCCACGCCCAGGCCTGATTATTGCCACACCTGTTCCCAATCAAGACATCACTTCAATAGGAGCTGCCTGACACAGTAAGGTCCACCAGAAGATCCTTGAAAGCTACACATCATGCCGAGATCCAAA